>JZLH01S0242715.1:50180-67326 GCA_001188425.1 Eucidaris tribuloides | reverse complement strand
TTTTTAATTCTCATTTTTTCTAGACAACCTTCCCGCAAAACCTACTTACGCAATACTCATTTGTTCAAGAATGTTTCAAGGACTTCGCCCTTTACCATGCCTATCTGCCACTTTTTGCGAACTTGGGATATGACCATTAGTGCATTAGACTGCATACGTTTATCAGTGCCGACTGTGCCAAACTGAATTGATCGTATGTTTCTGCAAAAGTGGGATTGGGTCCAATTCAAGAGTTTTGCCCCCCGTTAATCAATAATGGACTTTTCAACGATCTCATCATCAAATCCAACTCTTAAGTGTATTGCTACTGCTATGTTCACGGATTTGGCCAGACTCGTGAACAGTTTTAATACTTGACTGACAGTGCACTCAGGTGTATGAACGGATGGTTTGCGTCATATTGTTTTACTCCTCCATTCACTTTCTTGCCTTCCTTTTCTTTCTTTGCTTCCTTTCTGTCTGTTTTTCTTTCTTTTCCATCCTTCCTTTTCTTTCTTTTTCCTTTCCTTCTTTTTCTTTCTCTCTCCTTTCTTTTCTTTCCTTTTCTTTCTTCTTTCTTTCTTTTCTTTCCTCGCTTCTTCCTTTTTCTTTCTTTCCTTCTTTCTATTCTCCTCTTTCTTTTTTCCTTCATTCCCTCTTTTCTTCTTTCTTTTCTCTCATTTTTTCCCCTTTCTCCCTCTCCCCCCTTTTTTTTTGCCGACTGGGCGCAAGAATTTGCCGACTGGGTGCGTGAATTTGCCGACTGCGACCATGAATCGGGGGGGGGTGTCACACCCCCCACACCCCCCTCTAGCGACGCCCCTGTAAACACTAAACACTTTGATAAGCACTTTTCTTGAACACTTCGTTAACACTTAAACGCGTTTATTATGTAATCATAAACATGTTTAGGTGTTTAGGTGTTGAAAATCATAAAGGCGTCAACAAACATTTTTATGAACACCGAAACACTCAAGTGCTTACATCTTCACAAAAAAGTTTGACGCGTTTGTGATTTTTAACACCCAAACACCTATACGTGTTCATGATTTCACAATTAATGAGTTCAAATGTTTGTGAAGTGTTCCTGAAATGAACACAAACTTTTCATAAAATACAGATGATGCGCAGAATTTCTAACTGAAATTCCAGATAAACGTGTTAAGTCTTTATTAAGCGTTACAGAAAAATGTTTTAAGAGTGTTTAGTACTTTACTGTGTAAATGTAAATTATTGTTTCAATTATTGTGATCATTACCATGCGAATTTGCCTGATTGCAATCAATCACCACGTTTCTCGCTATAATCTGACGTTATACATAATTGTATTATGAATCCACAATATATATGATTATTTATATATCAAAAAATATCATCATGTTATCATTATCGTCATTACCATCAAAATTGTCGTCATCATCATTATAACTACCATTGGTATCAACAATGTAACCATCATCATATCATCATCATCGTCATCATCATCAATATCATCATCATCATCATCAATATCATCATCATCATTATCATCATCGTTATCATCATCATCATCATCATCATCATCATCATCATCATCATCAATATCATCATCATCATTATCATCATCATCATTACCATCATCAATATCATCATCATTATAATCATCATCACCCTCATCATTATCATCGCCATTTACTTCCCTTTTTCTTCCTCCTCTTCTCTTCCTCCTTCTCTCCTCCTCCTCCTCTTTCCCCTTCTCCTCATTTACATTATTGCATTATTAAAGCATGAACAACACTATATACTGTAATGCGTGGGTGAATTACCCTTCCTTCTCAAAAGTATTGCAACATACACTATAACGCATGCATTTTGAGTTGAAGGGATCTTTCTATAATGATGCCCTATAGTATAGTGAAGTTATTTTTTTTAAAATAAATTATTTGAAATGAAGTCAGTGAATTCCGTTCTCATTTCTTCTCCAAGGTGGAGGGATTATTAATGCAGGCACACCCACGGCAGAGGGGCTGGAACACAAAATGTAACATTTTTTGCTCCGTATAGGGGTGGGGTGTTCACCCTGGCATCGTAATTTTGAGTATTTGAGTATTTATTTATTCCATATATATATACATAACAAAATTTCAGATATACATACAAAGCAAATTCCAAATTGTTACACATTAACGATTACATTAATTATAATTTTTGGTATCATAAGGAATTAAAATTCACATGTATACGTCATTTCAGTGAATTAACGTTTCAATTAATATGGAAAAGGGAAACGCCATAAGCAAAGCTTGAAGGTGACGCTCCCTTACAATGATAAAACTGACGTCAAAAATACATACATAATTCGTTGTCATATTTCTCGTGAAGCTGTTTTGATGGTTTAGAAAGACTTCCAACAAACAGAAAATTGGCAATATCTTACCCCGCAGTGGTCTCAGAATGAAAAACACACGCAGCGAAGAGGAAAAGCGCCTCATATATCTTCATAAGACAGTGGTAAGGAGGATACACCCCATATTTTAGACATAACCTGTTCAAGTTATAATACACTTTCTAAATTCTAAAGGCGGTTTACTATTGCAAACATCCTAGAATTTACTGTCATGTGACTTTTCATAACATTAAGAAGTTAACATTTCAATGTGGACTAGGTACAGTCCCCTTTCATTTGCTGTTGTCAGGAATATCCCATCTATTCCCTTAAAAAAAAATGACATAATGCATATTTTACATGGACCAGCAAAATTGTCAAGAATATCCTAACTCTACCGTTCTAGGAATTAGGAAAAATGCATATTTTACATATGGACCACGCAAATTGTCAGCAATTTTTCATCACATACCATTTTAGCAACCACGCAAAATGTATATTATACAAGGACCAGGACTTGTTCATTAGATATAATGAAGTGGAGCGAAGGCCAAAATCTTTACTTATAGTAGCCGTATCACGGTCTTATGAAGATAGGAGGCGCTTTACCTTTGTGCTATTACAACGGATACCGATGGTGGTTCTATTAAAATTAGTCAACATCTGACCACAAAATTTTCACAGCAGAATCCTTGCAGAATTTTTTACCTTTAAAGGCAAGGTTCACCTTGATGTCAAGTTGGTTTTAATAAAAGCAGAAAAAATGAGAGAAACATATTAATGAAAGTTTGGCGAAAGTCCACTAAAGAATAACAAAGTTATGACGTTTCAAAGTTTCAATTTTGTGACGTCACATGCAAGCAGCTCCCTATGCGATGAATGATATAAATTCCATAAATTGTCATGTTTTTAATGGTTCTAGATAATTGAATTTGTTTCCATAGAATCCTGTATAAATAATGTTTCTGATAATATATTGAATGCACAGGTAATTTAATGATTTTAAAAATCATTTTCAAATTTCTGAGAAAACGGCACTTTATGGAATTTATATCACATGACATATGGGGAGCTGCTCGCATGTGACGTCACAAATTTAAAACTTTGAAATTCTATAACTCTGTTATTCTTTGATGGATTTTCGTCAAACCTCCATTACTATGTTTCTCTCATTTTTCTGCTTTAATTAAAACCAATCTGACTTCAGAGTGAACCTTGCCTTTAATGGTAAAGAATTTTATGTATTTTCTGCAATTACTTGGTTTTAATTATAAACACTTACCCCTTAGTTTACAATAAAATTCTTAATCTTTCTTTTTAACTCCCAGGGCTGGTGGGTGGCTTAACTTGAATTGGGGAGAGATAGTTGGTTAAGGAGGGATAGGGTCGACGGAAGTATATCATCCAATCTAACAATTTATAATATTATTTAATCAATACCGGCTATGTTCATTTCGGGCGTTGTCACATTTCCAGCCTTGTGCTTCGCAACTACCCCCATTTCCACTATTTTTACGTGTATCTTTTATATACTTCATTGACAATATCTTATAACCTATTGTATTATTATTGTATGTTGTATATTTGTTTGTACTATACTGGTTTTATGATATTTGGAAATAAATAAATTGAAAATTGAAAATTGAAATTAATGGTCTTCTTTGTATTGTATAGATTGGATCAATGGGCAGGAGTTGGAGCAGTGCCCCCGGGATTGGCTGGAATACAGCTTGCACTGTTACAGCTTCGTCCACAACCACTCCCTGAATTAGTGATTCCAGACTCCAGTGTGAAATGGACGGCCCTGGTGCTGACTTGATCGTGATAGAAACAGAAGAAGAACTACAGTAAGTCAAATAAATTTATTTATTCACATTCATTAAAACATTGTAAGAATTCCTCTAGGAGCTGCGTGTACTGCTTTCCATTGTTATGTTTTGTAAAATTCTAATATAATTCTTATATTTCTATGATGCAGATTAAGGCGAGTTCTGTTGTTTGTTATATCGTTTCGCCTTAACGTCATTACTTGTGATCTATAATATTTATGTACAAGAACTGTCTTTTACATAGAACCCCATTCAGAATATGATATTTTCGTTTACCTCATTTGATTTTCTTTGTGTGTTTCGTATACTAGCACTTGTTTTTTATGTTATGTACTCTTATACTCTTTAATTGTATGTGCGGATTAAGGAGTGTTTTGTTGTTTCTTCTGTTATACCGTTTCGCCCTAACGCCATCAGATTTCCCCTTAACATTAGATTTTTATTGTGACAAAATACACAGCAATGCAGCATTGTTATATTTCGCCCTATAACTACACATCCAATTAGGCCTATACTTGTTAGCACATGGCGTCTGTATTTGCGAGAACTATCCTCTCCATAGTCCCCCATCATCACAATTATGTTTTCGCGTATCTAATGTAATTTTCTTTGTGTATTTCATATACTTGTTTTCCGGTTTTGTACTTTTATACTCAGTGCATCTCGCTAGTTTATTGTGTTTTTATCGTTGTAATATTGTTGATAATGAATAAATAAACTAATACTCAAAGCACAGTTGTTATTCATAATGATAACATGATAAATTCGCATCTTTTGTCCTCATCTTTTCTTGTTGTTTTTGTTGTTCCCATCAAGTCATATGCGACTGGCAGAAGGTCCTATGCTCTAAGCAGAAAGGCGCTAGCAGTAAATTCTGTCTTATTTGAAAACCAGTGCCTTATTTGACATTTGCACGCAACAACTGACAGAAGGATATTAAAAGATTACAACACGTTGATTTCATCCGAAATAAACCATTTTTTTTTTTTTAAAGTCAGAGGGCAGTTTTATACTATGGAGCATATGCTAAGGCCCTTCTGCCGGCCACACGGCGGTATATGCTATTATGCTTGCATTAATATTAATGTTCTGATATCGATAGTAATGTCTTGTGTAATTTTCATAAATTGAATTTACTAAATGTTGTATATTTCGTCCAACTAGGGGACTTATATGACAAACTCCTCGTTTGTATTGTTCTTCATTTTCATGTCTCATTCGTAAATAACACTCACCTAACAATTATTTTGTTTCTTGAATTAACTTTTACTACCTGATTTATCTTACGTGATGCAATTGAAGTGATTTTTTAAATAATTTTTATGAGTTCAAAGTTTTATCAGGCATTATAAATTGTTCAATCCTAATCTTAAGTCCTAAATTTCTCACGCCAAATTTTACCACCAGCGACCGAAATCTCACCATTTATTCCGTCTGTTCCGTAGCTTTAAAACACCCCCTTCTCCCCCCCCCCCCCAAAAAAATAGGGATTTTCCGGGGAAGGGGGCTGTTTTGGGGGTGTTAATTGCAAAAGGGGTGTGTTAACACCCCAAACTACCCCTGGATACACGTATGGTACATGTAGACTATGATAGGTTAACTTGAATTCAAATGTAACTTTGCAATTCACAGATTTGTGAATGACATCGTAGCACCGCCATTTCCCGCCACCTATCTGTGGATCGGTCTAACCAAACACTCCGATTCCCCCGATCGATTCTCGTGGATATCGGGGCTGAATTTAACGGTCAGGTACTGGGAAATTGGGCAGCCCAACAACTTCTTCGGTATGTACTACTATTTCTTCTACTTCTACGACTTCGACTACGACTATACTACTACTTCTACTATACGTGTATACGACTGCTACTAGGACTACTACTACTGCTACTACTATACGACGACTACTATACTACTACGACTTTTACGTCTACTTCGACTAAAAATGGCAATACAACATGGAATAATGATACTACTTCTTCTACTACTACTACTACTACTACGACGACGACGACGACGACGACGACGACGACTACTACTACTACTACTTTTACTACCACTACCACTACTATTACTACTACTACTACTAAAAAAGACAATGATGATAATAATGATACTACTACTACTACCACCACCACTACTACTATTACTGCTACTACTATTACTACTACTACTACTACTACTACTACTACTACGACTACTACTACTACGACTACTACTACTACTACTGCTACTACTACTACTACGACTACTACTACTACTACGACGACGTCTACTACCACTACTACCACTACTACTATTTCTACTATGACTACTACTACTACTACTACTACTACTACGACTACTACTACTACTACTACTACGACTACTACTATACTGCGATTGCCGCGATCGGGGAAATTGGGCAGCCTAACAACTTCTTGGTCATGTATGCATCGATTCAAAGCTTTAAGATGGGTGGCTGAGAATTTCGTGGGCTGACCCAGAAGGAATAATTCTACAGCAATGAAACTTGACATCAATTTATTTCAACAAGTAACTGCACTGTTATTTTCTGACTAACATGTGTTTGGTGTTTCAAACAAGGCTTTAGAATTTTGTTTATAATGACCCTTTCTCTGGAAACATGACCTGTCACTTGGAAAAAAGCCCTTTGCAGCGGTAGCAACAACAACAACAAAGAATCAAACAACTCCTTTACATCGGGCGAGTTGGCTCAGTGGTAGAGCGTCCGCTTCTGGTCCGGAAGGTCGCGGGTTCGAGCCCCGGCGGGTCTTACCAAAGACTTTTAAAAAATGGTACCTTCTGCTTTCTAGCTAGGCGCTCGGCATTATGGAACAGAGAAGGGTAATAATAACATTTATGTTATGCAGGGCCCGCTGGTAGAGCAGTCTTTGTGACTGAAGTGGCTACCTGGGTAAATAAGACGTTATTATTATTATTGTTATTATTATTACTGATGAAATGAGAAGGAAAGTCCTTCAAGTTTGCCAACATCATTATTTCTTCCGCATCTAAGTTGATAAATCTTTGTTTTGGGTCTTTTGGGGGAGGTATAACAAAGTGTGTTTCAAAACAACAGAGGGTGTTTCTTAGAAAAGGCCATAAAACATGATCCCAACTTCAAACTGTCAAAGTCTTTCTTAAAGCCAAATTTATGTTTATCTGGGCAAGAACAGGCAGGCACAAATTAAGGCGATCTGTGCATGTCCAGTTTCACTGCTCCAGCCATTTCAGCCTATCATATCATTTCTAAGCGATCTTTTAATTTCTTCATGGTAGAGGTTTGCAACACAATGGTAAACTGGAAACTAAAACCGTCGTTTGGGGGCATTTTTGCCATTGTAAAAATCTACAAGCTTTATATACTATTGACACGAGATTTATGATAATCAAAGGTTTCTCTTAAGGTTAGATCAAAAATATGTGAGCGAAGTCAATGATATGACCGCGGAATGAGTCTAAAGACTTCCTTTTTGGTAAAAATCTTTGGAGTATGCCCGTTTTTTCTCATTTTTTCTGACTTTACTGCTTCATTTGCGCTATCTATAAATATATTGACGATGAGTGTTGGTAGTGGGAAGTCTAAGGATTCTAAAAATGTACAAATCAAATTTAATTGGCTAGGAGAAGGCCCGCGGAATTGGCAAAAACCAACCACAGACACCTTTTTCTCTCAGTATTCCGCTGGCTAGAAATCGACGCAGTTATTATTAGTATGCGTTCGTGTGTGAATGTAGACAATAGGTACGCTCCTACACAGTGCGGCGTGAGATCAGTAGTGCATGACCGGTCCCTTTATAACCTCGTATTTCTCTGCGCAAAAGAGGAGCGTTTTCTTTTGTTAAGAAATTGATATGGAACTTTTCAGCCACCCCTTGATATAGGGGTGACCAAGCAACGACCAGAAGGGCACTTGAATGCAGCCCGATCTCTGGACATAGGGGCCTACATTCCAATTAAAGGTGACGATCACCAAAAATGATCAAAAATAATGAAGTCAATAAATTGTTAATATAATGTATATTTATTCAGAAATATGATGTTAACAAACGCGTAAAAGCTTTAAAAAACTATACTCTCTAAACAAAATAATGAGTGACAATATTCACTCTTTGAGTAGTGAATTTCAGAAAAAGAGTGAATTTAAAGTGAATTTCGGAGTGACCTCAAGGATCACTCGAAATCTCCGAGTGATCCCTGACGGGTCACTCCAAAATGAGTGAAAAACACACATTTTCACTCCCGATTCACTCTAAATTCACTCTTTTTTGAAATTCACTCCTCAAAGAGTGATTATTTTCACTCATTATTTTGTAGAGAGTAACTGCTGATGACGACGTGAATATTAACGCCGAAACGTCGAGTGAAGTTCTCTTCAGAGATAGAAAAATTACAAAAGAAATAATATGACATTACTCCGCAAACCTCCCACCACTTACTATAATTAACTAAATGCATGATTTAATGAATGCATTGAAAATGAATGACTGAATAAACAGCATGATTATCTCGTTATCGGCATATAGCTGCTACCTTGCTGAAGGATACATGATCCGGCGATATTATGTGCCACGCGCATTTCAGCTTTCGGGCTGCCAAGCATGAGCTTATACCGTAAATAAATAAATACATACATACATAAATAAATAAATAAATAAATAAATAAATAAATAAATAAATAAATAAATAAATAAATAAATAAATAAATAAATAAATAAATAAATAAATAAATGAATGAATAAATGAATAAATAAATAAATAAATAAATAAATGAATGAATGAATGAATAAATGAATAAATAAATAAATAAATAAATAAATAAATGAATGAATGAATAAATAAATAAATAAATAAATAAATAAATTAATTAATTAATTAATTAATAAATTGATTAATTAATTACTTAATAAAGAGCGTCAATTTCTTTGAAATCTGTCTCTTTCTTTCAGGACAAGAATACTGTGTTGATCTCTTAGCAGGCGACCACAAGGCACCAGGAATATGGAGGGATATCTCGTGTAGCGCTCATCAGGGCTACATCTGCGAGAAAGAAAGAGGTACGGAACGAAGATGGTTCACTGCAACTCAATGAAATTTTCACTATCAATGGGGGAAATGAGACGCTCGATTTTAACGTATAGAAGCCTTTAACGGCATCCAAATAATGAATGAAAAGCATACTGATGCAATACTTTTTTGGCCTGAGATTACTTTATATCCCTTACATATTTCTGTAAGTTTGGGTAGATGAGTCAGGTATTAAAGTTCGAATGTGAACGTGACGTATACAGGTATGCATCGTCATTATTTTTAACATCGTAGTTTGAAGTAGTTATTAAGAAGTGGTTCAACAAGTAATATAGACACAAATTGATAGGTAGGTACGCATGAGGCACACTAAGAGATCAATCAAAATAAAGTTTCTGAATCAATGGCCCGTCTGTCTTATTTCAAGTTGATTATAAAAATTAATAGATATTCTCTTTTTTTACTAAATCATATGGAAATTATTTTTCATTTGGTAAAACATTTGTAACTTATGTGCACTCTTCATTAATGTTTTACTAGCTGTCTAACCTATGACATACATTAATTCGTAATTAACATATTAAAGACCCCGGGTTTTTTTTTCAACTTAAACATCTGGAAATAAATCACAACTCCGGCTGTGTCACAAAGTAGACTCGTATTCCCAATCTTTAACACATTTCACAATCACCTAGTTTACACTGCAGTTAACACTAGAGCACATGAATTTTCTTCTACAAGACTACGACACACTAAAAGTAGTCAACTTTTATGCACGAGTGTTTTTTTTCTTCTGGTGTTTTTAATAACTTTTTGTATAATTTGTGTCAAAATCACGTTTGCCCATTTCTCACGCACCGATCCAATTTTCCGTCTTCACTGACATAAGTAGATGAACACAAAGTCATCACCGATAAACAATACACACATAAATAGAAGCACACACACACACACACACACACACACACACACACACACACACACACACACACACACACACACACACACACACACACACACACACACACACACACACACACACACACACACACACACACACACACACACACACACACACACACACACACACACACGCACACACCATTCATAAAGCGCGCAGTCACACACAGACGGGCACAAATGATTTATTTTTACTTGTCGTACCAAATACACAATTTTCCCTTTAAGTACTAGATTTTATCAATTGTACGAGTCGGTAAATGTAAACATTATATTGACCATGTGCAATTACAAGTGCAAAGGCAAAAACCTTAAATTAGATAGCCAACATGATAGTTTCGTGAATGCTCTCAAATAATATTATTTATAATTGGTATATACTTCCTTTTGATGCGTAGTAAAAACTGGAATCATGTATTCTTTTAGTTTATCTTGTGCTTTCTACAGACGCGCCAAGCTTTGAAAGTACACAAATGTTTCAAGAATCATCATTACAGACGATTGCTATGTCTGATACGGTCACTGTAGTAAAAACCTTATGGACAATCCCGCAGATGTCACCAACCTTAAGCAGGTTTCCTGAGAACACAAACGTGCAGCACGGAAGTACAGCATTTGAAAAGACAAATCCCAGTGCTTACACACAAATGAGTGACTCAGAAATTATAACCCTAAATCCATTGCATACCGGCAGCGGCATATTGACACAAACACCAAGCATATTAGCTTCTGAAAGGTATTTATTTAGCACTGCACTCTCAAGCGAAAGTACTCTGTTTTACCTGGTAGAGTCAACTTCCAAGTACGGGCGGACTATGTCATTAGAAACAAGAGAATCGAGAGGCCTATCAGAGACATTACATTTACTTTCGACAGTTTATGAATCGTATTCGACTTTCGAGCAGTTGAGCACAGTACATTCAATGTATAGCACACTACCCGTGTTTACTTTCTCAGTGGCTTCAACGAGTTACATAGCTGAGACATTTAACAGCTATTCCACTTTAGAATTGTACTCGGCGCCGACACAAGTTGACGACGCCATATCGACGATTCCTAGGATCGAGTTTGTGACTGCGAGTGAGTCTTTTTATCTTTCAGATTCCTCCTCGATACTTTCTTTGTTTGATCTAACACTAACACCGTATCACTCTGTCTCACACATGCAATCAAACTTTATGGTGGTTTCACATCTTTCTATTGAAAGCACACGATTATCGCGGGTAGCTTCAACATCATTTGTATCTAGAGTCCCTTCTGCAACTGTTTCAGAGGAAAGGACAACCTCTTTTGACTTTCATCTGTCTTCGATAGTTTATTCTTCGACTCTGTCAAGGATCTTTCCCTTGGTGTCACACACACCTTCATTTCAATCTGTATCTTCGTCTACACCTTTGACGCTCTCTTCGTCACCACTACACCCTTCGTCGCTATCGTCATCACCGTCATTATCATCATCACCACAATCGCGAGCACCCTCATCACCGTCACCACCGTCACCGTTGTTTTCATCATCACTTCTACCATCATCTACCTTAACCTCCTCCTCATCATGGAGTCCCACACCAAGCCTTCCCTTCGTGGATTCCTCAACAGCAGATGCCTTAGAGACATCATCAAGTGGACCACAAACATCTGGCATTTCATCGACACTGACGAGCGAGGTTAGCGTCACAACCCGAAGTGTGTCACTGACGCTTCTGATCACAGCGTCAACACAACTATTGTCGAGTGCGTCAACTACTCCGGATGAAATTGCATCGTCATCGACTATGGTACCATCGTCGAGTGCATCAACGACTCTCGATACAGTTACATCGTCAACGACTACGATCCCATCGCCATCAACACCTACAATAGGTACTACTACAGCTCCAACAAAGGCCTCCACCACGACGACCACCACCTCTGCCACCACTACAAAGATGGCGCCAACTACTACTAGGACAACGACCACGCCCATGGCGCCAACTACCAATACGACGACGACGCAGATGGTACCAACCACCAATACGACAACGACCACCCCAATGGCGCCAACTACTTTTACGACGACGACCACGCCAATGGCACCAACTACCAATACGACGATGACCACGCCGATGGCACCGACCACCAATTCGACTACGACCATGCCGTTGGCGCCAACCACCATTACGACGACAACGCCGTTGGTGCCAACTACCAATACGACGACCACGCCAATGGCGCCAACCACCAATACAACGACGACCACGACGATGGCACCAACCATCAATACGACGACGACCACGACCACGGCGCCAACCAATATACCCACCACAGAATTTACAACTGAAGTTTCAACAAGGAGTAGACCTACGAATGTAACGTCTAGTGGTAAGCAGTAAAGATTAGATCATAATAGTTTTATCTTAGAACTTTTAATTCGTTTTATTTCATAATGTTTAAAGGGAATATCTTTCCTTTGACTAAGGTACGGAATGGCAAGCGCTTAGCTTAACACACTTCATCGATTAGGGGACAACTGATTTCTTCAAATTTTGATCGAATTATCTGTTAATAAGATATTACAGAGTATAGTTTCAGCCCCCAATGTGTATACTCTAGATTCTTAGATACCATTTGTAAACTGTACTGTTACTAACATCACTAAATCCTCTCAAAAAAAGCTGGTTTCTTTTTACAATTAAAAAAAAAGATTGATTATAAGCGTCTACTTTTACTATCTGCAAATTTTACAACTGTCAATATTTTCTTGAAAATTTACCTCTCTGCATGCCCCGATGTTTTCTTAGGCATCATACAGGTGATGTGAAATAAATATAAGGATATCAGCATATTTCTTTAATTGAATTCCTGGAGATAAATTGTGCAATCGACTAATCGTCGTACTCCAGAGAAATTCAATTTTAGATTTGATCATATTAATTTTTAAGAAATAGGAATTGATCATGTGACTGAAATTAACATTTAAAACCTCCCGTATTAACTATTGTCTCCATTTATAGTGTAACTAGTACATCCGTATTTTTCTGGTCAGATTTCCCGTCATGCAATGCAGAGATCCTGTCCGGTTTCCAATGGGAACAAACCTTTGTTGGCAACACTGCTCAGATTACATGTCCAGATAATCCTTACGGTAAGGAACTCGCATAAAATACATTCTTGCGTTAATTATTTATATTTCTATGAACATTGTGATACTGAAATTGAATACCATAAACTTCATGAAAAGGGCGAAAACGGCAAAAATGGGAGGTATAATTGGAGGCGTGTTATCAAAGACATATAGTGTTCTTATCAAATGATACTTTTAGTTTTTGTGTTTGAAGCATTTGTCCTTATTGCTGCACAATTTTTAGCATCATTTAACCCTTATTTCGTCCCTAAAATGATTACACATTCATATCTCTTTTGGATAGAAATTTTTATAAGTGTCTACATAACTTATGCCTTGACTTATTTTCGATCATTGAACTATAATTTAGAATTCATCACTCGGGTATGCGTGTCACAACTATTATGGGACGAGCCTGATGACTCGGCATGCCAGATTCCACCAATCGGACAACAGCTTGACAAGGTATCGTGTATATGAAACAAATAACACTGTACTAGTGTAGCTTTTGTCGTAAAATAAGCCAAAGATCAAAGGTCATTGTCAATTTGCATTGGAAGTATACTGATTTCATTGTTGTATGCAGAGAACCACTGTTGTGATTTTGTTCAAACTTGGTAATGTTCGACAACCAAACCGAATAAGTCCTTGTAATTAGACGACAGTGAGTAGTGGTTTCGCACGGAAGCCATTCATGGGATTTGCCTGTTTCTGATCTTGTATGCAAGACAATTAAATAAAGTCATCCCATTGAATTTCATCAGTTAAAATATCAATTTTATCCCAATTACATTTTGTTTTCAATTTTCAAAATATTCTATGTTCACATCTACAGCTGATGTCAGTGTCTTTCCAACCGATCATTGCATCACGTGACCTCCCTCGATTGGCCTATCGGCTCTCGCGCTCTGCGGAGGAGCTAAGTATAGCTGATGACTTCACTGCATCCGGGCTGACTGCGTACGTGGAGGCGTTACAAATGCTGTCAGAATTCCCGGACAGAGTTGATGCATGCGTGTTAGAGGATCAGCAAGCGTATGGCAATGTGAGTAATTTCGAAATAAAATGCACCACACAATAATGAAAAAGTACACTTACAGAATTTATTTATACATGTACAAGGTTAAGGATTAAAACACAAAGCAGAAAGAAAGGTTTCCACAATATACAAGTGTTATATTCACACATCTCGGTTGGTTTATAAAAGGATCTCTTTGAACTTTGGGGGAAAATAACCCAATAATCAAGCTAAATGGAATTCAAAAGTGCGACGTTTCTCTTCCATCTTACGTTTTGTTATCTAATGTTACTAGGTTGTAAGTCGTCAATGCTGTGCTGTATAACAGGCTTATTAGTTCGTTTTCAAGAAAGAAAAAAGATTTTTCTTTTCGGACAAAGGTTAGGACTTGATCATAGAATGAAGGTCTTTAAATATAATATATCGTTACAACATGAAACAAAATAGTGCACTGCTTCCCAGTTGGTGTTACCATTATATCCATATTGTTTTGATCACTGTGTGTCCGTCTCAATATAACAAACCGGATCTTCCATGAGAAACGCACTGGTAAACACTAAATATTGAAGAGGAAATCCTCAAACTTTTGATTACTTTTGTAATGGGCCATGAGTATGGAATGTCTAAAAGTATAATGAAAGTTATATTTGAAGCATATTCTGACTGACTTATATTCTATTTTGTTATCGACCATTAATTTAAATAAAAAAAAAATTCTTCAGTAAAGTCACGTTTTTATATTTGTCCAAGTAATAAAATACAGCGATGTTTATGCATCCACACTTTTTTTCTTTTATCATTACAGTTGTTCTTACAAACTGTGGATGCACTACTCCAAAGTGCAAATACGGACACTTGGAGTACTTCACAATCGGTAAGATCTGATAAAAATGTTACTGAAACAAATTAGTATTCCAAGTTCTCAGCGTAACACAAGAATTATACAGTATCACCTAACTATAAGAATATGTTTCTACTTAATTTCGAAATGAAATATGTTCTATATGTTTGGAGAATTTTTTTTTTTTGAAGTTTAGAGACCTTCTTGTGTTTCCCATGAGAACAGCTGAAAAATTCTTGCGGTGTTTTTTTTTTTTTTGGAACGTGAAGCAAGTAGTCATTGATTGAAAATGTATAATATACTGGGGGCAACATTATTTCTACGCCATTTCCATGATATGGAGGGTACACCAAAACTCCAAGTTTAGTTACAAACAGCAATCCTAAACATCTACTAAACGGAAGATTCTCCCACCTGAAACTTAGAGAAACATGAGACTTAGAAAACATTTGGAAATATGCGTGAAGCGCGAAGTCCCTTGCGGCTGGGTCCAGCTCATGGGCTCGAGATACTTTCGAGCATAATCTAAGCTTTTGAGGAGCATTTTATCCAACACATTTATTAGAAAGCGGGATAAAATGCATCTACAGCGGGACTACAGCTTAAGCGGGAGAAAGTTCAACTCTAACAGTGAGAGCGGGACATTTTAGAAAATTTGCCTCAAAGGAAGAGAGTGGGAGTCTCTGATCATACCATGTTTTACACTTACACAGTAAGAAATAAAGGTGCGTACAAGGTGCAACTTTGCGGAAATAGGTGCAGAGCAATTTTTCCCGCGGTATTCGAGCAAATCTGCACCTTTCACGGCTGAGCGCTCGCCCCACTCTATCATGTTTGCAAGTTTGCACCTTTATGGTGAACATTAAATGTTTGCCTCCAATAGACCACTTTCATGATGTATTCAAATTTATGGATGTTTTCTCTTCCGAAGCCTGGTGATGAGCTATTTCTTTCATCTGTTTCTATGAATACAATTTCAATACTGAAAATGCAACTTGCATAAATTGTACTATTTTCTATGTCGGACAAGCTCAGGCAAGCTTTCAGATTGTCAAGAACAACCTTTGTTTAAAAGGTAGGACCTATGCATGAATTTGAATATATTACGAAAACGGCCTGTAGGTCCAAGTTTGCACCTTAAAAGGATGACAATAATGCACCTTCGGCTTCAATACAATATAATCAGTTGAAAATAAACACCTTCACGGCCAGCATGATGGCCAAGTGGGTAGAGCGTCAGCCTCACGTGCGGAAAGTCGCAGGTTTGAGCCCCGGTAAGGTCATATTTGTACGAGTTTTTAAATATTTGTAAATGTTAATTAATAAAATACTATAAAGAGCACTGGAAGTAACGTAAATTGCGGTTCACACCCGGGGTTCACACACAAAAATGCACATTTTGCAAGAAAAAGAAGAATACTTTTTTATTTTCTATGGTGCAACTATGCACTTTTCGGTGCAACTTTGCACCTTTCAGAAAAGTGCAACCTTGCACCTTCCAGAAAGGTGCAAAGTTGCACTTTTAAAGGTGCTCCCAGTGTGACATTGGTCTGAACCTTTAAAGGTGCAAAGTTGAGCGTACAGTGGTGACCGAAAGTATCGTCACGTTCCGAACGCGTTCACTGAATCGCATCATGAAACGATGTTCAAACGTGATGACACGCAAAGCCAGCGTAAATGTGTGCCTTGCGTTTATTGAAACGAATTCGTTTCTGAAATCACGTTTGCACGCGTTCGGAACGTGATGATATTTTCGGTCGCCACTATAGACCTATATAAATGTTCCTTTGCGAACGCATCATTCCTCAGTGCTAAACCTCACTGCTCCACGACTTAAAAACCTGGTTGTTGAATTACAAGGGTAAAAGAAAAATCCCTATGTTTTTTTCACCCGATGCTCGATAAAGGTTGGTGAGGAAGCCACGAAACTTCTCGATGCGGTGGAGAGCTTCGTCGCCAGGACTTCGGGCAGGACTTGCTATCTGAGTCTGAACCCCGGAGATACGGTAGAGACATTCGAAGG
>JZLH01S0242715.1:28993-42237 GCA_001188425.1 Eucidaris tribuloides | reverse complement strand
GGATTAATTTCCAGTGACCTGAGGAATTTATTGTTGTCTGTCTCTGCAAAAGTGAGCGATTTTTATCAAATGTCAATTCATTTGCAAATAGTTAGTTATTACAATACATAAATGTACCCTACATATGGATTTGCGTACACACAGTTAAATGTACATCAAAATGCTACACATATACATAATAATAAGACCAAAAATTATCCAAACACCCATACCTTATTGCAAAATTAGGTAAGTGGTATCGCCCATGTTTCTCGCATACACTCCATTATTAAAGAATGGAATTAAATCATACTGTAGACTGTAAAGTGACATTATTATAATCTGCTCAGAAAAATGAAGTCTCTTTAGAAAGATTATAATTTTTCCTAAAATGAT
Organism: Eucidaris tribuloides; assembly: GCA_001188425.1. Taxonomy (NCBI): domain Eukaryota; kingdom Metazoa; phylum Echinodermata; class Echinoidea; order Cidaroida; family Cidaridae; genus Eucidaris; species Eucidaris tribuloides. Next base: position 41,862 of record JZLH01S0242715.1, on the reverse strand, counting down.
ACTCTACTTGATCCCGATCGGCAAAGGCAAGGTAATATCATGCGATATGAAGTATAAATTTAAAGCGCAATAATGAACATGCAGTGCTCATAAGAGTCAAGTTAAAGAAACATGTTCTTTTGAGCAGGAGTTAAAGTTTTGTTCTCACTGCATGCAGCCATTGAATATCATTTCAATAGCTGGCCCCTGTACCTGTTTCATTTCTTTAAGACTTTGAGATAAAGGGCTTGAGTCTAGTTTTCCAAAGGCTTATACATGTTTTTTGTGAGTTCGTTATTGTTTGCGTTGTGCACAGTTTGTTTTGAATCTATTTAAGAGTGTTTCATTGTTAGAATGTGTATCAATCAAGAGTCATTGGGGAAACCCTCACATCCTCAACAAGGAAAGACATGTGCGTGAATATACCAAAAATTGGTCATTTTGCAAACCTTATGTATTCTCAAAGTCATAACAATAAGAAGTGGCAAGTGGGCCCTGGTTGAAACTAACATTCATTGGATGACCAGCGCCGAGAACAAAAGACATAAACTCAATGTTTCTTTATTGACTCTTCATGATCTAATCGGCCACTTGGTGTTCATGTTTGCAGCTTTTAAATTCTAAACACTTTATCCCATATGTCTAAAATACTACTCTTCCCCGATGACAATTGACATACCAAATAGGGTATATTTTAAAGAATATAAATAATCTTTCTGATGACCTGAAGTGCAAGCGTTGATTACGATGACAAAAAAACAAGAAGAGTACTCGATCAAACTCAGATTTTCCTATTTTGTTAAGGAGTTTTATCAAGTCTTATTAAAACCAGTACCGACTTTTTAATGTATGGCTGAAAAGAACCTATCAGAAGTTTAGCTTGAAATTATTTTTTAAGAGTGATCTAGCTAATTATTTAGTAACAGTGGAAGTGTCCCTGTGTACATTTGTGTGGCATGACAAGTTATGCGAAATTTCACAAGCACAATTATGAATCATCTCAACTTACAGATATAGCTAGCATACAGATATACCGTTAAATATTCACAGATTTCGAATGATTACACTTAATTAATATCAAAATGTCTTGCAACAGACAACATATATCAGAAAAGCAAAAAGTTGTATAATGTTGTTTTAAGTGAAAGTGAATGAATAAGAGAAGTATAAATGCTAGATTGTTTGTGGTAAAGAACAGACTACCCATTGCTGTCTTGCCTTGAATATTTGAGAACTGACTTCGATAGGACTACACAAAGCAAGATGAGCAACAAGAAATACCAGTGCTCTGAATTGAAAAATAAAAAATCAATTGTTTGTCTGTTTCTGAGCATGTCAATGTCCCGATTATTCAAAGGACATTTTGTTACTGCTTACGGAACTGGCGCACCACACCACATCATTATCATCATGACATTTATGCATTCATCGATATCTATCAATCATGCCAGTCCATCATCGCTGTCGGTCATCGTCTCGTCATCATCTATCATCATTCATCAATCCAGGGCGTCGATCAGGGCTGGCATTGCTCCACACCACCCCCTCCCCCCAAATATTGGGGTGGGGATAACAATCGGTTTGCTCCAACAATTGAGTTGAACACTTGAAAAATTTCATAAAACATGATGCAGAAGGTTTAAAATGAGGAAAGCATTACAAAACCTTAAACTAAACTTAATCAAAAAAATATATTAAGCGTACACAATTTATATATTTTTATATTAATTTTTGCACAGTGAAATAAAAAACAATGTTTTTCTTACGTTTGCTTCCCCCCCCATTCCAGAAAGTATGATTCAATGTCGCTGTCGCTCCCCTGCCTTTTCCTCCCCTCCTATTTCCTCCCTCCTCCTTTTCCTCCTCCTCCTTTTCCTCCTCCTCCTCATACATCATCATTGTCATCCTCATTTCCCTTTCGCACTACCATTTAGCATTCACCACATACCACGTGTACTATCACCCACCACCACTCAACCATCGATCTCATAATTGCAAAACATAATCACTATCCACTTTATCATTATTCGCCACCATCCGACACATTATTACCTCCACTCACACGTCTGCAGTACATCAACGTAATTCCACAAAAAGGAATACCACAAGGAATTCGATTTGTTATAGATACTTTCAACACACATTACTTTCACCTATAGAAGATGACATTTTGGGGGGTTCTTCAATAACTCATCAAGAGTTTAAGAACTACTGTACTATAATCATTTGTGTATAAAGATATCAAGGTTTTTTTCACTGCCAATTGAATTCAAAATACATTTATTTCGGCTTCCATGTATATCAATTACATGTACAAATGATTATAGCGAAAAAATTATGGCAGGAGCTGTGAGTTCCGCTAAAAGCAACGAATGGCTATTTCGGTAACGCCTTACAAATCATACAAACAAATACAATAATATACATACACGAGGTTCTCTAAAATAAATATATATATTAAAACAAACAATTATTTTACAAAAATAATAATATCCTAAGAAGGAAATCAGCTATTGTTCCCTACGAGAATGTATACTGTATACAAAGAAATAATAATGAAAAAAAAACTTATGGTCGTGTGCTTTGAACTGGGGACCTAAATAGTGAGAGTGCCTGGTCACTTGTCGGAGATTTTACAGTTTCACAAGAATTAGTTGTCAAGTGTACTTAGTGAAGTTTATTTTCAATTAAATACTGGTCATTATTGCGAGTGCAGAGCGCCCGCCGTACAATATATCTCAGAAGAAGAGACGTGACCAGTGCAGAAATGTAAAGCCCACGCCAGCATGAGGATGAGGCAAAATCGAGACAGAGCCCCTCACTTAAATTTCAGAATCTAAAGTAAGCAATTCAAAATTGAGTTTAGAGAAAAACACAAGTGGCCAAATGTGAATTTTAATGTGATCTACTGGTGTATATTTATTTTCAAACTGGTATTTGGTTCAAGTGGCGCACGATGCGAGTAGTATTCAAGGCACTGTCCCGTAAATTTGACACAGAGATGGCCAACGAATATGAAAATTTTCAGTTTCGCACGAAGCTAGCCCGAACGTGATCAACACATGAGAATCAACATCCGAAGCAAATACCGATGCCTACAGAAGGTCAACACGATGGCTTAAGAATGCGCTCACAATGGCCCGACGTGTATACGATACAGCCGTAATTTGAAAGTTTCGTGTGCCCATCTTTGCTCAACTTTGGGACATGTATGACGCCTGCATTAAGACACAGTGTTCTCGATTTGGAATTCTATTAAAGGATGAGTTGTTTCTGCTCAAAAATTCTTAGTACTAGTTAGTAGCGGCGATTCGCCGTGTATACAACTGGGGGACGAAAAACATGTGAAGGCGAAATGAAATATACCCTCGTGTAGGGTCAAAATCGTCCCCAGGAATAACATGTATTTTCTTTAAAAGGCAAAGTTTGACTTTGAAGTGGCCCCTTCACCCAGCATTAATCAATGTTTAGTGATCTTTTCAATCATAATTTTCTGTTTGATCATGTGTTATGCGAATAACAAAACTATCAACAAATGCTTACAAAATAGATAATGAATATATTTAAGCTTTGGAATATCAAGGGTGGTAATGACTCCATATTAGCAAAGTACCAATAAATGGAATTAATTCCACAGCTTTTGCCAGTAACGCTGGGCATAAGATGTGCTTTCCCAGAGATATATTATTATTATTGTTATTTTATTTCAGGCAAATCAAAAAGTACAAAATAACAAATATCATACGACCACATAAATGGTACATAACACGACAGAGAATACGTTGCATCCACTGGACTGCCTGGGGTAAAAAAAAAAAAGTTAATTAAATAACTGTTAGTCCAATAAGAACTATTTGACCAGCATCCAGTAGATGGTCGCAAAAATACACACAAAAAACCCGAGCAGAAGCAGTAAGAGATTTTGTATATTCATGTGCTAGAATTGTAAAGTGATACTTGTTTTGTATAATTTTGCTAAGAACAGGAAGAGAGCATAATTTTATTTTCTACTAACCTCAAAGTGTCTGTAATTTGATCTCTTCCTGTAGTTGGCCTTGGGGACTGTTCCTCCGTGACCTTCGGGCTTACACGATGTAATCCTATCGAACATACTCAGATTGATTCTGAAAGTAATATTCATTTCAAGTAATTTGATCAATTCATTTAGCCATCTTGTTATACATGTAATCTCTTCAGTAAATTTTATTTGCTTTTCTAGAGATCCCTATTATAAACGCAAATAAGCTCACAAATATTGAATGTAGAAAACAAGGTATAATTAAAATGAAAACAGATACCCGATAAGGTAACAAATACCCCGCTAGAAAAATAGAAATTAACCTCACAGCAAATACTTTAAAATCATAAGAGATTCAAAATATATCAACTATAAATATATATAAAATTTATTAACATATAAAAAGTCTATCCTTGAAAATAAAAAAATAAGAGAGAAACAAATCGCATAGGTATTAATTTACAGTACCTTATGCAGCCAATTAAAGACTTATTAACTCTGTAAGATTTTTTTCTGATCAGCAAGCTTACCAGTGCAATGTCCTGCTGCAGTCACGACTGCTGACAATCTGCCTCGTTCTTCAACCAGCAGGACCCTATCAGAGAATAAATGTCACGGTTAAGTTTATCGACGTAAAATCTACCAGTGCGTCTCAAAAAACGTCAAGTGAAAACCCCCATCTTTGACAATTAAAAGTACTGCTTTGACACTGCTTACGTCAACGTCAAGCAATTAATCTTAGCTTTCAAATGCTGTTTTTTTTTTTCATTTGCTTGTTATATCTCAAAATATGTTCAGCTTAACTTCGAAAAGGTAGAAACCACAAAATTGTGCCACTTTTACGGAAAAGGGCCTGATAGCCTTTCAATGCTAAGTTGCACATGTGGTGATTTTATCTTCTTCTGTTGTGACTAAACATTTATCTTGAAGCTTGAGACTAACAAATTTAACAAAACAAACGGCAATCTGTTAAAGCTGAGACTTTGCCCTTGACGTTGGAGTATACCATCATGTCACAACAGTAATTTGTAAATTGCCAAAGAGGGCACTTTTTCACTTGGACATTTTTTAGACACGCTGTATATGCTTAATTTAGCAACGCTATTACATAAGACTAAAAATTCATTCATATGAAGTCGCATCAATATCGTTTTCAACTCGACAAATAATGATGATGAAAATCGACAGATGGAGATTTTCTAGATAAGATAAGCAACTGATATGCTAGAATAACACGTAATTACGCATATTACGTTTAGTGGATTGCGATAATGTAGGGTTTCCTACTTCTATTTTTATTGCATGAGCCAGCACCAGCAAAATAAAATGAACTCTTTAAGTGTAAGAGCTAGGGGAGCAGGTGAGAGGTACAAATTGAAGATAGATTGGAAATGGGTGCCAGCAGGAAAGGGAAGACAGGTAGGCCAAGAGCGAGGTTTATGAATGTGGTAAGATCGAGCGATACAGGATGATTGGTGTGACAGAAGATATATCACATAATAGCGATGGAAGAAATTTTGTATTCGCTGTGGCGACACTAATATTTCATTGGATAGTCTGAAAGAGAGAAGAAACTGGGATTATTATACGAAATTGTCAACTTATAAATATTGGTTTATTTAAACAGGGCGTAAACCCATGTTTATACTCAATACTCCTTTAACCATCTACAACAATCAACCCCCGCCCCCCCCCCTGTTCACAAACTGTTTTACTGATTCCGATACCATAACTGATGTCTCCGAGTTGCTGAGCGTGATCCTACAGGCAAATGGCAGGACTACAGAAACAAAAGAAATTTAGATAGGGATTGTTTGAAAATGTAATTCTGTAATATTGTTATGGCAGCTTGTATGACATGATTTGCTGAGTCGTTGCGCGTATTTCTGTTATACAACCGTAGTTAGGGTTACTCACACTTACATAACTTTGTTATGCACATGAAAGGTTGATCGAAGAACTTGTGTTGTAGCTGGAGTGTTACGTGTTGTATTTAGCTTCATCTGTTATAACTGCAGTGAATCAGCAGGCAACATGGTTTTTGTTGCAAAAGTTGCGTTATGTACTCTATTCTGTGCTTTTATAAGACACGCAAAAAATAACTACTAATAAGTTAAGATCTCAGTCACAAGTTTGATGGAAAAGCGCAATGATAAAAACCGATTGTTACATAAGGTAATTATGTCACCTTATTGGTTGACCTATAGACAGAGGAGAAATTTAAAAAGGACATGCAGTTCACAAGCTTATCTATTATTCTAATCTCTTCAGAAGATGAAAACAAACAAACTAATTAAGGTGGAATGAAACCACAGACGTCTTCATGCCTTCAAGAAACAGAACAAATACAAGATAAAGAAGGAAATTATGAAGCTAACAATTTTGGTTGACATGATACAAAAATTATTGATCTCTTGAAAATTTATTTCATTCATTGTTATGTAAGATTTTTAATTGGCATCTCTAACCAGTTTTGAGATGGAAAGTGAAAATCCCGCATCGTTTTGTCACAATCGTTTCAACGTTACTTATTTTAAATCATGCTTTTGGTTGTTGTGCAAGGTGATGTGCAAATAAAATGATTCTTATGTTATTTTGGAAAAATAGATTTAGTTACTTTCTCAATGACATTTTTCAGAAAAATGCAAATTTGTTCAATTTGTTTACAAATCCAATGTAGTTCTCCCACACTTTCACTTAAAAAATGGTGTAGTTGCCGACATTACGGATCCTTCCATAAACAAGATGAATATAATTTGAAAAAACCATAACTCTGTGAACGTTCAATCCAAATTTGCCTTGATTTCACTATATTTTTTTATTTGACTCTGTTTTTCTCATTTAGGAAAGATGTCGTGATTCATTCCCCTTTAAGTTTGTCCACTTACTCCACCCAAAACTTGCCACAGCCAGTATCGAACAACAGATTCTCCTCTTCACCGAGCCTTCAAGCATAGATACAAGCCGTTCGACACCCTTCACGATCTGAGCGAGTATGACATAGTGTGTCAGAGTGCTTTACCATGCACGCAGACCTTATACGAAATTGGCGGAAATATGTTTTATTGTACCACCAGAATTGAAATTGATACAATTTTAGGTGAGAATTATACGGGGTGACCAGAAAATAAGCAGGCACCTGCGATCTAGTTGCACCTATTCGTTCACTATCGCGCGAAATGTCATTAGTTTTTATTTCTTTGATATTAGATACGTTTTTTCCAATTAAAACCATGGCATTGAGTAAATAAGGCGTAAATTGATCTTAGGAGCATTGTTCTAGGGCAATGTCATTTCCCAAAGTAGCAACTTTTTCAAATCTACGATTCTCAGGAACACCGAGATGTTTGTGCCATATACACTGAAGCAAGTCCGTGTCAATATTTGCCCTGTAATTTATTCCGTGTAAAAACTGTATCGAATTTCAAAGGAATGTGGTGATCCATTACTCCATTTTTTTTGTACATTTACTCGTAAAAAATCCAGGCAACGGGGTAAAATTAAAAACGTTGTGTGTATTCGCGGTTGACCAGTCACTCTGGTAAATTTTACTCAGTTTTAGACAATGCATATACTGAAAAACTTCCGGTCATATTGTTTACCGGGACGACATATTCGTTTGTGAAATTGTGTCAATTTAGTATCAAGGACACGTGGTGTATTCTGTTGCGGGAGTTATTTTTACACATCCTTGTAAAGAATTCCTGATAGGGGTAAATAATGCGCAATCCGTGTTCGTTTATATACCAACTGACGCAGTCACCTGAAAAAAATGTTCACCCTTTAAGGTAAATATTTACCCTGGAAATTTTCATAGTGTATAATCGTCAGGTTACAATTTAAATACCTTCCAGGATATGAACATGTTATAAAGTTTTTCTAGAAGTGATGTCTATTTTCAGCAATGTTTGAAAAGCAAGTATCTTATAACATAACCGCCACGTAAACGAGTTTCGAGAGCGTATGTATATCTGGTTCTCCATCCACATGTGAAATTGGCTGTTCAAGGAAGAGAGGATCGAGATCCATATCCCTGAGAATCATGGCCACTTGGATGGACTCCGGGATCAACAATTCTGTGGAGGAGAAGCGACAGATATTATATATGATGGGCGTCGAGCAATCGTGCAGCGGGCGCGCGAAACGCGGGGGGGGGCAGGGGGAGCATAGTAGTGCAATAACTGGGATTTAAGTTTATACCGAAAAAATTTGGTAACCCCCTAAAATTTTCACTGAGCGTCCTTTTCGGCTGCTTATGCGCAATTTGGCTGCGTGAGTTTTTTTTGTTTGTTTTTTTTGGGGGTGGGGTGGGCAGCGAAAATTTTCCCGAGCGATTCGCCCCTAAGATTTACCCTAGCGCACCCGTCTGGATTCGAGTAAAAACATTTTTATTAACTTTCGTTTTAATAAATTCGTTTTCAACATAATCATTTACTTAATTTCATATATCATTACTATATAAACATCTACATTATTTTATCAAATAAATTTGGTTCTCCTACATAAATCATTTCAAAACTGTTTACTTGAATAACATATACTAACATAGTAAATAAATAATTTTAAAACTATTTTTTAGGAGTTCAATTACCACCTGTGGATAAAGGTTTGTCCAGAAATATATTGGCGCATAGTAGCGATCTGACTATCATAATTAATCAGATGCGTATCCCATCGGATTTTTAAAGTCAGGTAATAGTGCACGTATTCTTTAGTAATATATTCAGACAAACAATGAGATTTATATGCAAGGTGTTCATTTATGTAGCCTTGTTGGGAAAAACAGAGTTTAGATATAGATCGTTTTAATGTATTCTTAAACATGGTTTCAAATTTTTGTGAAATGTTGTCTGAAAGGTAACAAAAATAGCGATACATATTTCTGTGAAACATACATGATTCAGACGACCACCATTAGCCAAGTCATTGGTCATGCTCACAGTGAAAGCTCAGGGCTGTAATTAATGCCAGGGTGTTGCATCAATATGAATACCAGAACGTGCAGGTGTGAAACTTTAATACACGGGTGTTATTTTAACAACCAAAACAAATTATTTCAAACACCAAGGGTGTTCCGGTATTCATATTGCAGACGCCCTTGGTGTTAAACCTAACCCCCGCCGTTTTTAGCAGTACATGTGTTGAGTTGTATAACGAATATGAGATACTGCATTTAATGTGCCATCGGCACATGAAAATATTTAACATATGTTTTTTTAACTGTTTTCATTCTCTGAAATGGAAGTGGAATGAAACGCTCCTTAACGGAGACGAATCCTGAACAAGACGTGTATCATAACAGAACGTAAGAAAGCCGCCAACAGTCGTTAGAATAATATCGAGGTGAGTTCCAAATGGAACACTGATGTTCCCTTAGTTGTAAAAAAAAGAAAGATAAACAAAATTTGAGTTTAAAAATAGGGAACTCGGATTTAATCCCGACACTTTTAAAATTGAAATAAATAATAATATAATTAAAAGTATAATTTATAACTGAACCTTTAAAGATATTTATCATTTGTCCATACCAAGGGCGGAAGGAAGGTCCCAGAACAGACAAGTTGGGGGATAGAAAAGGATATAACCTGCGAAACAACATGACATTAAGAATCAATTTATATACATACGTACACTCAAAGCAAACTCTTGGTATGTGTATACTACTACTACTACTATACTTCTACTACTATCTAACTACTACTACTACTACTATCTACTACTCTACTACTACTACTACTAATGAATATGAATTAGTAATTAATAATATAATAATTCGCCGTTCTTATAAGACGTAATTACCTCGACAGGGTCTCTACGCGCTTAGAAAAAAGAAAAATATGATAAAAATTATCAAAAGAAATAGCTACATCTAACACTACCACAAATAAGTAGTTCCCCCTTGTTCAAAATACCATAACTTTTTAATGAAATAAGGTGCAGCAAAATAACTTTGGCGAAACATTATTTACACTCCTTGACTAACCTCTGCTGTGGAAATAAGATTAATCCGTCAAGCATGCATGAGTGAGCATGATTAAAGGCAAACTGTCATTTTAAAAAGTCACAGGAGTCCACTTCTTATGCCAAAATAATGGTAAATTAATGGTATTTTTTTGGGCTTTCATTTATAAGTCTGCTCACGTGAACCCTGACATGGTTACACACCTGCTTATGTCCATACCAGACGTTAAAAACACTCTTGCCTGAAAACAAATCGGATTTCAATTTTTTCAAAAAACTTAATGGATTTTACAAATTTCAAAATTGAGAAATGGAATGAAATTAGTTAAATTGAGCTCACTGAGCCTAAATATGCGAAATGCCAAAAGATTATTTAGGGGGGTCAAAAATAGCTGATTAACATAAATAGAACTAGATCATTCAACAGAAAATCCTGCAATACACAAATCCCTCAAAATGACCCTTGCTGACTTTTGAAAAGTGACATTTCTCCTTATTACACGTGCTCACTCACATGCATGACTTGACGGAATCATATCCGCATTTTCACACAGAAGTTAGTCATGAGTGCAGAAACACTCTGTCACATAATCTTGTCAAAAACTATCTTCGCTAAAAAGTCTATGGAATTTTCAAAAAGGGGCTAACTTATTTTGCGTAGTGTTTAGATTAAACATTTCTAATTACTGTTTGAGAATTCTATAAAAGCTATAGCGCAAATCGCTCATAATGCGCATTAATGATTAATTGAATAAAAGAATCTGTTATAGTCTGATTTTGGCGGTAATTTCGCTTACATTTATTTTGATATATAAATAAATGAATCAGTGACATACCATACCTGTTCAATTTGTATCAACGCCAAATGACGTCATGTGATTGCACGCAACAGGTCGAAAGATTTTTCGCTGAGGCGTTGAGCCAGCAACCATCAGTCAACACACCGACTCGCCACTGGATGGGAAAAGGGAAGATTTCATACAATACTTGTTTATGACGTAATTAGCATACATTATAAAACACTTATAAGCATACTGAGTTTCTAACTGGCCTTTCTTGTCCAAGTACGTAATTAACATTTAATTATAAAATGTGTGGTTAAGAATTCTTAGCCTTACTCATGGTTCGAGAGCTCTGCGTTTATTTCTTTCCAACCAACGAAACACGGTGTGGTAGTATTTTACTATCTGAACCAGTTGAAAGTTCGTTCAGAGATGCAAAAACTACTATATAGTAGAGATGGAACACATGTTAGGTTCCGTGACACTTCACGGGGACAAAAGTTTGAAAGTGTTTTTAGATTGTCTGAAGGGTACAAACTAAATCTGGCGTGGGGTACCCGTCTTCAAAATGTGCCAGCATTGTGGCAGGGGTCAAAATGGGATCCTAACAGGCCGGGTCAAATATTGAAAAAATGTTCCAATGTTTAAAATCATACACGCAAATGACATCTATAAGTTTTTGCATCCCTGAACGAACTTTCAAACTGGTTCAGATAGTAAAATACTAACACACGTGTCGTGCGTTGGAAGAAAATAACGCACGGCTCTCGACCAATGAGAAGGCTAAGATTCTTACCACCATTTTATATATCTAAATGTTAATTACGTCTTGACAAGAAAGGCCAGTTAGAAGACTCAGATGCTTATAAGTGTTTTATAATGTATGCTAATTACGTCATAACAAGTTTGATGAAAATCTTCCCCTTTTCCCACCCAGTGGCGAGTCGGTGTGGTTGACTGATGGTTGCTGGCTCAACGCTCAGCGAAAAAATTCTTCGACCTGTTGCTGCAATCACATGACGTCATTTGCGTTGATACAAATTGAACAGGTAATGGTGATGTCACTGATTTCATTTATATTATATAATCAAAAATAAATGTAGCGAAATTACCCCAAAATAGACTATAACAGTTCTTTTATTCAATTAATCATAATGCGCATTATGAGGATTTGCGCTATACTTTTATAATTATCAAACAGTAATTAGAATGTTTAATCTAAACACTACACAAAAAATAAGTTCCCCCTTTTTGAAAATTCCATAACTTTTTAGCGAAATAGTTTTGAGCAAAATTATGTGACAGGAGTGTTTCTGCACTCATTGACTAACTTCTGTGTGAAAATGGGATTGATCCGTCAAGTCATGCATGAGTGAGCACGTAATAAAGGCAGAAATGTCACTTTTCAAAAGTCACAAGGGTCATTTTGAGGGATTTGTGATGCAGGATTTCTGTTGAATGATTAAGTGCTATTTATGTTAATCAGCTATTGTTTGACCCCCTAATAATCTTTTGGCACTTTTCGCATATTTAGGCTTCAGTGAGCTCAATTTAACAATTTCCATCCATTCTCAATTTTGAAATTGTAAAATCCATTAAGTTTATTGAAAAAATTGAAATCCGATATTTTTTTCAGCAAAGTGTATCTTTACACGTTGTATGGACATAAGAGGTTGTAACCATGTCAGGGTTTATTGAGCACACTTTATAAATAAAGCAAAAAATACCATTATTTACCATTATTTTGGCATAAGAGATGACTCCTGTGACTTTTGAAAAGTGACATTTTTGCCTTTAATTCATGCTCACTCATGCATGGCTTGACGGATTAATCTTAGTTTCACACAGAGGTTAGTCAAGGTGTGTGGAAATGTTCCTGCCAAGTTATTTTACTAACACTTATTTCATTAAAAAGTTATGGTATTTTGAACAAGGGGGAACTTACTTTTTGTGTAGTGTTTAGAATTAAACTGACTTGAATTCTTTAAAGAAATTATGACTGTATTTTAGTTGCAAAGTTGTGACACTTGCTGGAAAAACTTTGAAGTAGGATTCAATTTTGATTAGGTACTGAATGTTTTGATTATATATCTGGTTTTGTTCAATGTTACAAATTCACTAAAGATTTG
>JZLH01S0242715.1:14385-28943 GCA_001188425.1 Eucidaris tribuloides | reverse complement strand
GGGTTCAGTGAGCAGACTTTATGAATAAAGCAAAAAATACCATTATTTACCATTATTTTGGCATAAGAGATGACTCCTGTGACTTTTGAAAAGTGACATGTTTGCCTTTAATTCATGCTCACTCATGCATGGCTTGACGGATTAATCTTATTTTCACACAGAGGTTAGTCAAGGAGTGTAAAAATGTTCCCGCCAAGTTATTTTGCTGAACCTTATTTCATTAAAAAGTTATGGTATTTTGAACAAGGGGGAACTTACTTTTTGTGTAGTGTTTAGATGTAGCATTTTCTTTTATTAATTTCTTATCATATTTTCTTTTTTCTAAGCGCGTAGAGACCCTGTCGAGGGTATTACGTGCTTTATAAGAACGGCGATATTATTATTATTATTATTACTATTATTATTATTAGTAGTAGTAGTAGTAGTAGTAGTAGTAGTAGTAGTAGTAGTAGTAATAGTAGTAGAAGTAGTAGTAGTAGTAGTAGTATAACATAACCAAGAGTTTGCTTTGAGTGTACGTATGTATATAAATGATTCTTTAATGTCATGTTGTTCAGCAGGTTTTATATCCTTTCATATGCCCCAACCTTGTCTGTTCTGGGCCCTTCCTTCCGCCCTTGGTATGACAATATGATAATATCGTTAAAGGTTCGTTATTAAATTATTACTTTTTAATTTATTATTATTTTTTCAAATTTAAAAAGTGTCGGATTAAATCCGAGTTTCCCTTTTTTAAACTCAAATTTTGTTTATCTTTCTTTTTTTTTACAACTAAGGGAACATCAGTTGTCCATTTTGAACTCACCGATATTATTCTAACGACTGTGGCGTGCTTCATTCTTACTGTCGATGTTCTGATACACTTCTCGTTCAGGTATGTCTTGAGTTTCATTCCACTTCATTTCAGAATGAAAACACAGTTTAAAAAAAAAATATTTTAAGATATTTCATGTGCCCGACTGCACAATTAATGCAGATCTCATATATCGTTATACAACTCAAACACATGTACTGCAAAAACCGGGGTGTTAGGTTTAACACCAAGGGCGTTGCACAATATGAATACCGGAACACCCTTGGTGTTTGAAATAATTTGTTTGGTGTTAAAATAACACCCGTGGTATTAAAGTTTCACACCTGCACGTCTTGTATTCATATTGTGCAACACCCCTGGTATTAAATTAACACCCTGAGCTTTTCACTGTGAGCATGACCAATGACTTGGCAATGGTGGTCGTCTTGAATCATGTATGTTTCACAGAAATAATGTATCGCTATTTTGTTACTTTCAGACAACATTTACAAAATTTGAAACCATGTTTAAAATACATTAAAACATCTAATCTAAACTCTGTTTTCCTCACAAGGCTACATAAATGAACACACTTGCATAATAAATCTCATTGTTTTGCTGAATATATTACAAAGAATACGTGCACTATACTGACTTTAAAATTCCGATGGGATAGCGCATCTGATGCATTATGATTGTCAGATCGCTACATTGCGCAAATTATTTCTGACAACCTTTATCTGCACATGTGGTAATTGCAACTCCTAAAAAATAGTTGTTAAATTATTTTATTTACTATGTAGTATTGTTATTAAGTAACAGTTTGGAATGATGTTATGTAGGAGAACCAATTTATTGATAAAATAATGTAAGTGTTATATGAGTATTGTTATAATGAAATTAAGTAAATGTATTTATGTTGAAACAGAATTTTTTAAAACATGAAAGCTAATAATAAACTGGTTTATTACTCGAATCCAGGGGTGGCGCTAGGGTAAATCTTAGGGGGCGAAATCCGTCGGGAAAATTTTCGCTGCCCACCCCCCCCCCAAAAAAAAACAAACAAAAAAAAATCACGGCCAAATTGGCGGCATAAGCAGCCGAAAAGACGCTCAGTGAAAATTTTAGGGGGTACCAAATTTTCGGATAACACTAAAATCCCAGTTATTTGCACTACCTTGCTCCCCCTGCCCCCCCCCCCTCCGCCCGCCTGCACTTGCTCGACGCCCATAATACTAATATACTGTCCATTCTCCTCTCACAGATTTGTTGATCCCGGAGTCATCAGTGCCCATGTATCTCAGGATATATCTGCGATCCTGTCCTTTACCAGTTTCCTGGTGGCATCTCGGAAACTCGTTACTGGGGTATGTATAATACTTCTTGTTCAAACATTGCTGAAAATAGACATTCTACTCTAGAAAGAACTTTTATAACATGTCATATTCCTGGAAGGATATTAAATGTAACCTGACGATTATACACTATGAAAATTCCAGGTAAATATTACTCTTAAAGGGTGAACATTTTTTCAGAGTGACTGGTCAGTTGGTATATAATACCGTAACACGGATTGCGTCATTTTTACCCCTATACATGGCATTTCTTACCAGAGTGATGTGTAAAAAGTAACTCCGCACAGAATCACCACGTTCCTGATACTAAATTGACACAATTTCACACACGAAATGTCGTCCCGGTAAAATATGACAGGAAGTTTTCTCAGTATATGCATGTTCTAAACTGGTAAAATTTACCAGAGTGACTGGTCAACCGGTAATAACACACAACGTTTTAATTTTACCCCGTTGCCTGGTTATTTTTTACCAGAGTAATATGTACAAAAAAAATGGAGTAATGGAATCACCACATTCCTTTGAAATTGATACAGTTTTACACGGAAAATAAATTACCAGGGCAAATTTGACCGGGACTTTCTTCAGTGTATATGCATCAAAATATCTCGGTGTTCCGAGAATCGCTAGATTTGAAAAAGTTTGCTACTTTGGGAAATGACATTGCCTCAGATAAATGTTCCTAAGATCAATACGCCTTATTTAAACTCAATGCCATGTTTTATTGGAAAAAGAACGTTCTAATTATCAAAGAAATAAAAACCTATGACATTTCGCCGATGATGTTGAAGATAGGTGCAACTAGATCGCAGGTGCTGCATTCTTTCTGGTCACCCTGTATATTCTCCACTAAAATTGTATCATTTCAATTCTGGTGGTACAATAAAACATATTTCCCGCTCAATTTCGTAAAGGTCTGGTGCATGGTGATAGCAGCTCTGACACACTATGTCATACTCGCTCAGATCGTGAAGGGTGTCGAAGCGGCTTGTTATCTATGCTTGAAGGCCTCGGTGAAGAGCGAGAATCCTGTTGTTCGATACTGGCTGTGGCAGTTGATTGGGTGGAGTAAGTGGACAGAACTTAAAGGGGAATGAATCCCAGACATCTTCCTAAATGCAGAAAATACAGAGCAAAAAAAAAAATAGTGAAAGTTCAAGCAAATTTGGTTGAACGGTTCAAGAGTTATGTTTTTTCAAAGTTTATTTCATCCTTGTTATGGAGGATCCGTAATTTGGCAACTCAACCCATTTTTAGATGAAAGTGTGGAGAACTTTACATTGGATTTGTAAACAAATTTGAACAAATTTGCATTTTTCTGAAATGTCATTTGAGAAAGTAACTAAATCTATTTTTTCCAAAATAAACATGAAGAATCATTTTTGTTGGCACATACCTGCACAACAACCAAAAGCACTTGATTTAAAAATAAGTATACGTGAAACATTGTGTACAAAACCGATGGGGAGTTCTTCACAATTTCATCTCAAAAGCTGGTAGAGATGCCAATTTAAAAATCTTACATAACAAGAATGAAATAAATTTTCAAAAATCATAACTTTTGTATCATTCAACCAAATTTGTTTTAGCTTTCACTAATTTCCTTCTTTATCTTGTATTGTTCTGTATTCTTTGAATGCATGAAGACGTCTGGGTTTCATTCCACCTTAATTAGTTTGTTTGTTTTCATTTCTGAAGAGATTAGATATAATAACTTTGTGAACTGCATGTCCTTTTTAAATTTTCTCCATCTGTTCTATACAAACAATAAGGTACATAATTACCTTATGTAAAATGTTTTATCAATGCGCTTTTCATCAAACGTGGTGACTGAATCTTAACTTATTAAGTAGTTATTTTTGCGTTTCTTAATAAAATTCACAAAAGGAGTACTAACGCAACTTGCAACAAAAACATTTTGCCTCTGTTCACTGCAGTTTATAACAATGAAGCTAATACAACCACGTAACACTCCAGCTACAACACAAGTTCTTCATCAACCTTTCAGTTGTAACAAAGTTATGTAAGTGTAGTAAACCATAACTACGGTTGTTATAACAGAAATACGCGCACAAACTCAGCAAATCATGTCATACAAGCTGCATAACAATATTATCAGAATTACAATTTTCAACAATCCCTATCTAAATTTTCTTTTGTTTCTGTAGTCCTGCCCATTTTGCCTGTAGGAATCACGCTAGCAACTCGGAGACATCAGTATGGTATCGGAATCAGGTAAAACAGTTTGTGAACTGATTGATTGTTGTAAGATGTTTAAAGAGTATTGAAGTAGAAACATGGGTTTACGCCCTGTTTAATAAACCATATTTTATGAAGTTGACAATTTCTGTATAATATCCCCCAGTTTCTTCTCTCTTTCAGCTATTCCCATAAAGATAGTGGTCGCCACAGCGAATACAATTTCTCCATCGCTATCTATGTGATATATCTTCTGTCACACCAATCATCCTTATATCGTCTCGATCTTACCACATTCATAAACCTCCTCTTTGGCCTACCTGTCTTCCCTTTTCCTGCTGGCACCATTTCCAACATCTTCTCAATTTGTACCCTTCACCTCTCCCCCTAGCTACTTCAACTTAATAATAGTTCATTTTATTTTGCTGGTGCTGGCTCATGCAATAAATAGGAAGTAGGAACTCCTATTATCCAATCCACTAACGTAATATGGTAATTACGTGTTATCAGCATATACAGTTGCTTATCTTATCTAGAAAATCTCCATCTCGAATTTTATCATCATTATTTGTCCAGTTGAAAACGATATGATGCCGATTCATATGAATGCAATTTTAGTCTTATGTTAATAGCGTTGCTAAATTAAGATATACAGCGTGTCTAAAAAATGTGCAAGTGAAAAGTGCCCTCTTTGGCAATTACAAATTACTGTTGTGACATGATGGTTACTCCAACGTCAAGGGCAAAGTCTCAGCTTTCACATGCCGTTTGTTTTGTTCAATTTGCTTATTCCTAATTCAAGATAATGTTTAGTTCACAACGAAAGAGTAAAATCACACATGTGCAACTTAGTCATTGAAAGTATCAGGCCCTTTTCCCGTAAAAGTGGCACAATTGTGGTTTTACCTTTTCGAAGTTAACTGAACATATTTTGAGATATAAACAAGCAAATTGAAAAAAAAAAACAGCATTTGAAAGCTAAGATATTGCCCTTGACGTTGACGTAAGCACGTGTCACAGCAGTACTTTTTAATTGTCAAAGAGGGCGGTTTTCACTTGCACGTTTTTTTGAGACGCACTGTAGATTTACGTGATAAACTTCAACCGTGACATTTATTCTCTGATAGGTCCTGCTGGTTGAAAGACGAGGCAGAATTGTCAGCAGTCGTGACTGCAGCAGGACTTGCACTGGTAAGCTTGCAGATCAGAAAAAAATCTTACAGAGTATAAGTTTTAATGGTGCCATAAGGTACGTAAAATAATCCTATGCGTTTGTTTCTCTCTTATTTTTTTTTAAGGA
This sequence comes from Eucidaris tribuloides, assembly GCA_001188425.1. Classification (NCBI taxonomy): domain Eukaryota; kingdom Metazoa; phylum Echinodermata; class Echinoidea; order Cidaroida; family Cidaridae; genus Eucidaris; species Eucidaris tribuloides. Next base: position 23,296 of record JZLH01S0242715.1, on the reverse strand, counting down.
TAGACTTTTATATTTAATAATATTTTATAATATATTTTATAGTTGATACTATTTTGAATCTCTTATGATTTTAAAGTATTTGCTGTGAGGTTAATTTCTTTTTAATCTAAGCGGTGTATTTTGTTACTTATCAAAGGGTATCTGTTTTATTTTAATTATACCTTGTTTTCTACATTCATATTGTGAGCTTATTTGCGTTATAATAGGGATCTCTAGAAAAGCAATAAATTTACTGAAGAGAATTACATGTATAACAAGATGGCATAAATGAATTGATCAATTACTGAAATGAATATTAACTTTCAGATCAATCTGAGTATGTTGATAGGATTACATCGTGTAGCCCGAAGGTCACGGAGAACAGTCCCCAAGGGCCACTACAGGAAGAAGACAAATTACAGACACTTGAGGTTAGTAGAAAATAAAACTATGCTCTCTTCCTGATTCTAGCAAAATTATACAAAACAAGTATCACTTTACCAATTCTAGCAATGAATATACAAATCTCTTACTGCTTCTGCTCGGGTTTTTTGTGTGTATTTTTGCGACCATCTACTGGATGGGGTCAAATAGTCTTATTGACTACAGTTATTTAATTAACTTTTTTTTTTACCCCGGCAGTCCAGTGGATGCACGTTTCTCTGTCGTGTTATGTACATTTTATGTGTCGTATGATAATTTGTATTTTGTACTTTTGATTTGCCGAAATAAATAACAATAATAATAATAATCTCTGGGAAGCACATCTTTATGCCCACGTACTGCAAAAGCTGTGGAATTAATTAACCATTTATTGGTACTTTGCCTAATATGGGAGTCATCCACCCTTGATTTCCAAAGCTTACTATTTCTTTATTAATTTTGTAAGCATTTGTGATAGTTTTGTTATCCGCAAACACAATCAAAAGAAAAATTTGATTGAAATAGATCACTAAACATTGTTAATGCTGGGGAAGGGGCACTTCAAAGTCAAACTTCTGCCTTTTAAAGAAAATACATGTATATCCTGGGGACGATTTTGACCCTACACGAGGGTATTTTCATTTCGCCTTCCATGTTTTCGTCCCCCAGTTGTTACACGGAATCGCCGCTACTAACTAGTACATACAGAATTTTGAGCAGAAACACTCATCCTTTATAGAAATTCCCAAATCGAGACACTGTGTCATTAATGCAGGCGTCATACTGTCCCAAAGTTGAGCAAAGATGGGCACACGAAACTTTCAAATTCGGCTGTAATCGTATACACGTCGGGCCATTCGTGAGAGCATCTTAAGCCATCGTGTGACCTTCTGTAGGCATCGCGTATTTGCTTCGGATGTTGATTCTCTGTGTTGATCACGTTCGGGCTAGCTTCTCGCGAAACTGAAAATTTCATATTCGTGTGGCCATCTTGTGTCAATTACGGGACAGTGTGACGCCACCTTGAACAAATACCAGTGAAAATAATATACACAGTAGACTCACATAAAATATCACATTTGCCACTTGTAGTTTTTCTCTAAACTCCAATTTTGATTGCTTACTTTAGATCTGAAATTAAGTGCAGCGGGCTCTGTCTGTTTTGCCTCATCCTCTGCTGGGCGTGTGGCTTTACATTTCTGCACTGGATCAACGTCTCTCTTCTGAGATATATGTACGGTGCACTCGCAATAATGCAGGTATTTAATTGAAAATAAAACTTCACTAAGTACACTTGACCAACAAATTCTTGTGCAAACATGTAAAATCTCGCACAAGTGAACCGGCACTCTCACTATTTAGGTCCCCAGTTCAAAGCACACGACCCATAAGTTTTTTTTTCATTATTTTTCTTTGTATACAGTATACATTCATCGTAGAAATAGCTGATTTCCTTTATAGTATTATTATTTTTGTAAAATAATTTGTTTGTTTTTAATATATATATTTATTTTAGAGAACCTCGTGATGTATATTATTGTATTGTAATGATTGTAAAGGCGTTTCCCGAAATAGCCATTGTTGTTTTAGGGAATCACGCCTCCTGCCATATTTTTTCGCTATAATCATTTGTACATGTATTGATATACAGGAAGGAAATAAATGTTATTTTGAATTCAATGGCAGTGAAAAACCTTGATATCTTTACACAAATGTTTAGTACAGTAGTTCTTAATATCTTGTGAGTTATTGAAGAACCCCCCAAAATGTCATCTTCTATGGTGAAAGTAATGTGTGTCTGAAGTATCTATAACAAATCGAAATTCATTGTGGTATTCTTTTTGTGGAATTAACGTTGATAGTACTGCAGACGTGGTGGAAGTGGAGGTAATAATGGTCGTGATGGTGGCGAATATGATAAGTGATAGTGATTATGGTTGCAATTATGAAGATCATGGTGATGGTGGTGGTGATAGTACAGTGGTATGTGGTGATGCTAATGGTAGTGAAAGGGAAATGAGGATGACAATGATGATGATGAGGAGGAGGAGGAAAAGGAGGAGGAGGAAAAGGAGGAGGAGGAAAAGGAGGAGGAGGAAAAGGAGGAGGAGGACAGCGACATTGATCCATTTTCTGGAGTGGGGGGGGAAGCAAACGTAAGAAAACATTGTTTTTATTTCACGTGCAAAAAATTAAATAAAAAATATATAAATTGTGTACGCTTAATATTTTTTTATGTTAAGTTTAATGGTTTTGTAATGCTTTCCACTCATTTTTAAACATTCTTGCATCATGTTTTAGAAATTTTTCAAGTGTTCAAACTCATTGTTGGAGCAAAACGAGTTGTTTCCCCACCCCAATATTTGTGGGAGGGGGGGGTGGTGGAGCAACTGCCCAGCCCCCTGATCGACGCCCCTGGATGATGATGATGATGATGATGACGACGACGATGACGACGATGACGATGATGATGATGATGATGATAATGATGATGATAATGGTAATGATGATAATGATGGTGGTGGTGGTGGCAGTTCGTAGCAGTAACAAATATGTCTTTGATAATGAGGAACATGACATGCTCAGATAACAGACAACATTGATTTTTATTTTCTCAATATTTTCAGAGCACTGGTTTTCTTGTTGCTCATCTTGCTTTGTGTAGTCCTATGAAGTCAGTTCTCAAATATTCAAGGCAAGACAGCCAATGGGTAAGTCTGTCTTTACACACAAACATCTAGCATTTAAATACTCTCTTATTCATCACTTCATCTTAAAAACAAACATTATACAACTTTTTGCCTTTTCTGTATAGTTGTCTGTTGCCAAGTTTGATTTAATTAGTGTAATCATTCGAAATCTGATGAATATTTAAGGTATATCTGTATGTAGCTTATCTGTAGTGTGAGATGATATAATTGTGCTTGTGAATATTCGCATACTTGTATGCACACAAATGTACACAGGGACACTCATCCACTGTTACTAAAATATTAGCTAGTCACTCTAAAAAAATAATTATACAAGCTAACTTCTGATAGGTTCTTTTCAGCCATACATGAAAAAGTGGTACTGGTTTTAATAAGATTTGATAAACTCCTTAAAAAATAGGAAATCTGAGTTTGATCGAGTACTCTTCTTGTTTTTTTTTTCATCGTAATCAACGCTTGCTTGGTACCATCAGAAAGGTTATTTAATATTCTTTAAAATAATACCCTATTTGGTATGATCATGTCATCGGGGAAAGAGTAGTATTTTAGAATATGGGATAAAGTGTAGATTTAAAAGCTGCAAAATGAACACCAGTGGCCATGATCATGAAGAGTCAATAAAGAACATGAGTTATGTCTTTTGTTCTCGGCTGGTCATCCATGAATGTTAGTTTCAACAGGAGCCCCTGCCACTTCTTTTGTTTATGACTTTGAGATAAAAGGTTTGCAAAATGACCCAAGTTTGGTAAGTCACGCAATGTTTTCCTTGTTGAGGAGTGAGTTTCCCCAATGTCTCTTTGATTGTTACACATTCTAACATGAACATCTAAAATGGATTAAAACAAACGTGTGCACAAGCAAACAATAAACGAACTCACAAACAAACATGTATAAGCCTTTGAAAACTAGACTCAAGCCCTTTATTCTCAAAGTCTTAAAGAAATGAAAAGGTAAGGGGCCAGCTATTGAAATTGATATTCATGGCTGATGAGCTGAGAACAAAAACTTAACTCCTGTCAAAAGAACATGTTCTTTATTGACTCTTCATGAGCACTGATGTTCATTTTGCAGCTTTACAATTTATACTTTATCCCATGATATTACTGCCCTTTGCCCGATGGGATCAAGTAGAGTATCATTTTAGGAAAATTAAATAATCTTTCTAAAGGACTTCCATTTTTTGAGCAGATTATAATAATGCTCACTTTAAAGTCTAAGTATGATTAAATTCATTACTTTATAATGAGTGTATGCGAGAAAACATGGAGATACCACTTACCTAATTTTGCAATAAGGTATGGGTGATTTGGATAATTTTTGGTCTTTTATTAAGTTATGTGTAGCATTTTGTGTACATACTGTGTGTACGCAAAATCCATAATGTAGGATAATTATGTATGTAAATAACTAACTTTTGCAAATGAATTGACAATTTGATAAAAAATCGCTCATCTTGCAGAGAAAGCACACAATAAATTCCTCGTCACTGAATTCCACCAATACGTCCCAATTACCTTCTGCCACAACTGCAAGCGGAAACGCCTTTGCCAACATCGTCCAACAGAGCGGAGACACAACCTGCAGCAGTGCACGGATTGCCGAGGTGGATGAGGATGCCCTTGGGAGAAACGACATCGAGGATACCGCAAACACTAACAGCAGTTCCGCCTTCAGATGGCGAATAGAACACTGGAGGAGAGCGACGAACGTCAGCAGTGGTACGGGAAGAACCTCTCTGGGGAAGGATTCAAGAAGATCTTTTGGGAAAGACTCAAGACATGGACAAAGTCAGTGCAGCATGTTTAAGACACGCAAGGAGGATGCGAGTATGTTTAGCATCCCTATTGAGGATGGAAGCGCACAGGCCATGTCGAAATCATGGACGGCGACCGATTCTGGTTATCCTGTGGAAGGTTCAAGAGGGGAGGCGCATCATAGAGCTTCCAGAAAGAGCAATGATACCTTTGAGCATTTCAGGCTGGCAGCCATTGGACAGGGGCAGATGCTTCAAGATGGCGTTGGTGAGGGGATCAAAGACATCAGAAGAAGGACACCCTATCCTTCCGCATCATCAGACGAGGAGGTTGACAAGGAGGAGGAAACCAGACAAGGAAGGCGAAGGAAGAGACTTAGCAGAAGTTCCACGAGGACAGGGAATATCATCCTTGATCATGAGGTGAGGTTGCTTCGATACCTGAACCAGGTCACAGTAGAAATCGTGGTAAAGTACTTTTTATCCAACAAACGAAATGCAAATTAAAACTTGGGCCTTCATGTGGCAAAGGATTCTACCTGACAATTGGGAACAAAATAAGAAAGAAGCACTAGAGTATAGTTTCAATATCCGTACATCTTCTGATATCATTTAAGTTGTCAGAAAAACACTTTTGCCATTTATAGGCAATAATTTACCACCTTTCTGCCTTCACATGGACTTTGCAGATTTCTAACCATTATTTCTTGATATTGTGACTTTGTAGATCAACCCCAATGTACCTCTAAGTGGCGTAATCGTACTGTGATACTTTTGGTAAGAGTTTCCTGTCAACTAATGACTTAGAGATATTGAAGTATTGAAGATCAGATTTGTTATCACAATCTGTAACGGTAAAACAATATTCTTCTGAAAATCGAGATGACTTAGCAAAATTATATCCCTTGTGTTCTTTTCAATTTCTTCCACAGATTGTGAAAGAAAAGTCTTTAAGACACCACTACATGACCATGGGACTACCATTCCCATCTAGCAGGAGAAACAGTAAATCAACGAGCCTCAAAAGCCAAGATGCTTCAGGTGCACCATCACCATATAAGGTAAGAGATGGCGCATTATCAGCAGAGACTCAAACTCTCCCGTTTTCAGCGGGAGATCTCCCACTTTGAGTCCATTTTCACAAAATCTCCCGCCCTCCCGCTTGAGTTTGAAATTCTCCCGCCCTAGCTGTGTTTCTCTTTTTTTCTCCCGCCCAACCACCTTTTTGAAAAGAAATGAATCTGAATCGATGGATTTGACCTCATTTAGTGTTGTCATATGTTGAAAAATAAGCCTAAGACAGCAACAGGGAGCTTTCTAAAACCCTAAAAATGGCCTCCGCCGCAAGGAATTTCATGTTTGCGCCGTGATGTGGGCTACGCGCACATTAAGTTTTCTATAGTCTCTTCCGTTTAGCGTAGGGGTCTACGAGCGGGAGAATCTCCAGCAGGCTAAGAGGTGTTTTGGGACTCGAGTACTGCTTTCAGAGTACTTGTACTTGTACTCCTACTTGAACATTTAAGTACTTGTACTCAAACTACGTTTCTTGAGTTACGAAATACTCGGAAATTGACATCCAAAAATTGTACTTCAGCATCCCAAGTATTCAATCTTTCTTCGTACTCAGTAGTATAAGTACTGGGTAGTACTTGGTAGTCTCAAAATAGTACTTGACTACAACACTGCGCATTTTGATGGTATCCAGGTGTATCCAAAAGTTTATAGAATCCCAGCAAGGTGTTTGTAATGGTAAATGTAGTAATAAAATCATAGAAATCGTGTACCGACAAAGGAAGTCTATATCCAAGGGATGTTTTTAATTAAAGGTTTTAGACTAAATCATGAAAAACAAAGAGATCATATGTGAAAAGAAATTTTTTAATCACCGTGTAAGGCATTTACATGAAACCAGGTTGCAGGTAGTAGATGTTCCGCACAACAACAGGATACCATAGATCCATGAAGAGTGGGATAGGTCTTCAGTGAGGAATTTGAGAGCAACCGTTCTTAAAGTGATGGAGGGCTGTATGAATGACATTTGTATGGGTTTGTCGAGGTTAACATTTGTTGATAGAATAACTGCACCTTGAAATACAGCTTAATTCTTAACGTGCCAAGGAAATTACAGCTTTTTGGACATTGCATGTATTGTATGGTGCACTTTTGCAACTCCATCACGTTAAGAGCGAAATGAAAACATATCTAGTGTTGATAAACACAAGGTGTTTTGGTTCCGATGACCTCTATCTGGACATGTTTGAATTACAATTCCAGACTGACTTTCTGTCCCATGTAAGCACTAAAAAATATTTGTATGACTTTTGAACAGAATGTCTACATATATTTTCCAGTAATCCCTCACTCACTTCTAGCAATAAATTTAATTTCTTTTGTCGTGTTTTATGGCAGGGTGATTATAGAAATGAGAAGACAGATAAACAAAGTCTGCACTCAACTAGAAGAAAATCTGGTGCATCGAACCATAGCTACAAATCCGATCGAGCAAAGGTTTCAGATCATATTCCAGAACATCCGACCATGGTGAAACTTCGACGAGGAGAGACCAACAAACTGGATGCGTTGACCATACGAGAGAGTCCAGAGGATATGTCATCTGGGACACAAACTATGAATGGCTCTGAAAGGGGACAACGACACAATAGTTTTAGAGACATGGAGAGTTTGCAAAGACGGGGTACGGTAGACAAGGATTTGTCCCGACTCAATAGGGGACAGCCAACTGATAGTTTGAGAGACATGGAAAGTGTACAAAGAAGGGGGACAGTAGATGACGGTTTGACCCAATCATGGACATATGACAATTCTGGTGGAAAAGCATCCACAAGGTGGACCTTGAAACCAGGACAGGATGTTAGATACAGGGAACATGGTCTCATCCAAGACGTGAAATCGGATACCAGATTATCTGGTCCTAGGACTCGAACAAAAGAGCATAGAAATCGGTGTGAAATTGAACAAAAATCATTTTCAGACTGTGACGGCTACCAGAAAGAGCGATTTACACGTCACCATCTCGAGGAAAGTCCTTCAGTAAGCAGTAGGTATATGCAGTCAATTGGAGAAAGTCATTCGGTTAGGAGTGAGTTTGTGCCATCGGCAGGAGAAAGAGCCAATGGAACCCATAGCACTGACACTCGGCGAGAGAGACGATATCGAAAGAGGAAAAAGAAATCAACATCAGCAGCAACTTGAACTAAGCCTGTCATGGATTAGAATAGAATTTCTGTCCATTGTACATATTTATTACAGTAAATTCGTGGTGCAATGTAAAGAAATGAAGGTGGATGTAGAAAAAAAAATATGTGTTTGTAACTTCAGATATTTCCCCGATTAGAATTGGACTTATTTACCCTGATGTCAGTTTTCGAATATAGCTAAATGTATTAGGTTTCTATATTAGGCCCTATCCCTATTCATGTCCTAACCTTTTCCTCTAACCCAAACCCAAAACCCTAACTCTAACACTAACACTAACCCATTCCTTTGTCCTTACCTTAACCCTAACCCAGCCCTAACCCTATCCCTATCCTAACCTGTTCCTCTAACCCTCAACCCCAATCCCTAACCCCAAACACTAACTCTAACACTAACCCTAACCCATTCCTTTATCCTTACCTTAACCCTAACCCAGCCCTAACCCTATTCCTATCCTAACCTGTTCCTCTAACCCTCAACCCCAATCCCTAACCCCAAACACTAACTCTAACACTAACCCTAACCCATTCCTTTATCCTTACCTTAACCCTAACCCAGCCCTAACCCTATCCCTATCCTAACCTGTTCCTCTAACCCTCAACCCCAATCCCTAACCCCAAACACTAACTCTGACACTAACCCTAACCCATTCCTTTATCCTAACCTTAACCCTAACCCAGCCCTAACCCTATCTCTATCCCTGCCCAAACCTATTCCTCTAACCCTCACCCCAATCCCTAACCCCAAACCCCGGGGGGGCCAGTGTCATTACAACGCGTACACCATGCGCGTGTGAAAAAACGCGTAAAAAGGGTTGTTTTTCACGGTC
>JZLH01S0242715.1:0-14307 GCA_001188425.1 Eucidaris tribuloides | reverse complement strand
GGACGATGTACGCGTGTACATTGAAAAGGGTATCAAAATCGCCAAAATCAGGAAAAAAGGGTATAGTTTTAACAGAAGGTTTACTTCAAAAGGGTATCTTTTGAGATCGCTGATAATTACATTACTTGTTTAGGGTATCCTGAGATCGACTTTCAATTACTTGTTTAGGGTCCATTTTGAAAGTCCATACACGCGCATGGTGTACACCTTGTAATGACACTGGCCCCCCCGGGCCCAAACCCTAATCCTAACCCAGCCCTAACCCTATCCCTATCCCTGCCCTAACCTATTCCTCTAATCCTCACCCCCAATCCCTAACCTCAAACCCTAACCCTAAACCATTCTCATATCTTACCCAGATCCAATATTTCTACCTATATTCCATACCGATACCTTCACTGGTAGGCCGAGTTATCCACTGTTGGGCCGAATTAATCCATTGAAAACTAATCCCAAGATATGTTGTGGTTGGACTCGATAGAAAATGTGTTACATAAAAATCAAATACTCTTCAATGTGTTAACATGGGCCAAGTTGTCTAGCACCCCTAATGTTAGTTCACTCATTTGGTTGGCCCTGTAGGCACGTATGTAAAAAACAGAACCTTTAAAAAATTGGACTATCAATGCAATGCCTGGCCATAAATGACACTTATTCCATCTCATCAACGCATGTCCCTGACTCCCTGTGATATTCAGACTCAACAATTCCTGTTTCCATCACAATAGAAACGACTGAAATAGTATGAACTCATGCACAACAAAAATTCTTTTAAGTATTTTTGTATGTCATGAGAAATACATCACAAGAATGATGCTGTCCTTATAGATCTTGTGGGAAAATTAAATTCAGTCATGTTTATATACAGCATGTCTCAAAAAATTGTGGATGTGAAAAGCGCCCTCTTTGGTAATTAGAAACACTGAATGACATGCTTACATCAACATCAAGGGCATATTCTAAGCTTTCAAATGCCACATGTTCTGTTCAATTTGTTTCAATCTAGAGATACTGTATATTGTTAACAACGAATGGGTGAAATTAAAATTATGTAGCTTTTACTGGGCAAGAGGGCCTGATGCTATCAATTGTAGTAAAAGTAGTACAATTGCGATTTGACCCTTTCGTCGTTATCTCAAGATTAAAACAAGTAACTTGAACGGACCAAATGGCATCTGAAAGCTAAGACTATGTCATTGACGATGATGTAAGCATCATGTCACAACAGTATTTTCTAATTGCAAAAGAGAGACTTTTCACTTGCACAATTTTCTTTTGAGACACACTGTGACCGGTGTGATGGCTGAGCGGATAGAGCGTCCGCTTCACAATCGGAAGGTTGTGGGTTCGAGCCCTGGCCGGGTCATACCAAAGACTTTTTAAAAATGGTACCTTCTGCTTTCTAGCTAGGCGCTTGGTATTGTAGAACAGAGAAGGGTAATAATAGCATTTATGTTATGCAGGGCCCGCTGGAAGATATTTGACTGAAGTGGCTACCCTGGGTAAATAAAAGATATTATTATTATTATTATTATTACAGGTACCTAGGTCTTAATCCATTGGAGTCGATTTGATTTCAATAAAACACACATTCTCCATAGACACCAGTCAGACATATCTTGTTCTTAGTGTCTAACCGGTCAAGAAAGAATTACGAGTTTCATGGAAATTGCAAAGCATTACCTATACCAGCTTGATACAACACTATCAAAACTATTTAATCTGCACATGCTCAGTTGTCATGAAGAGTGCTGTATATATGTATGACAAGAAATTGCATTTTTGGTAGATAAAATTTGTTTAAAGTTTCCTCTCTTTGCACCCATTGGAAACTAAAAATCTCAGGTTGTGGTTTAAAGATAAATGACGTGATTGGGGGTAGTCCTCAACTTGGGATAAAATTGTTCTAAAATAAAGCAAACTATGCATTCTGCTGTGAAGATTTTGTAGTCAATAGTTGACTCATTTTAAAATAACTTCCATCAGTATGCCTTGTGACAAATAAATTGCTGTAAATTGTTGTATAGCTTTCTATAGGATAAATTTCTTTTGGGGCTCAAGAGGAATAAAGTGTTGGTATATGCATGCTTGATTCTCCTTAAGTAAACAAATTCAAGATAAATCTTTCCAGTCAAGAGATATGCAATATCTTTCAACCACTTTGGTTCGAGAGGCATTTTTTTTTTATTAATATTTCTCCCAATCATGTCACTGCCCTTTACGGAGAATGTATGCAAATCGACTTCAATGAGTTAATCAAATCTTCTCGTTACATCTACACAATAAACAAAATTTGAAACTACCATTGTGGTTTATGTACAAAGAATGCTTTTATTAGAATAGATACAAATTTACAGGACATCTGAAAATACATGTATAAATAACCTCATGAAAGGTTACAAAGGTAATTGTGTACATTATTACATTCTAGTGTAATAATTTTTCTTTAGAGGGACATGAAATATAGCGCTGCATTCAGAAAAAAAAATTTCTTCAGTAAAATTGGCTAAAACCGTTCAAGAGTTTTTCATTTTGAAAAAAAAAAATCCGTGCAGCCCACAAACAAATTGTGATCAAGCCAACTAGCTAGCTCATGCTAAAGTGATTACAGAAATTGGCATTATTATGTTACTCTCAGGAAACGTTGTACATGTATAACGTAATGTGTTACGGGCATTCTCAAGCTGGCAACTATACATCTGCAATGAAAACGTGGATAATCCTCCTTTGGTTTTTGCACAAAAATTTTCTATTATTTTTATTTTTTTTCTGAGATAATATGTGAATAGTTGACCTTTTAATTTGGAAAAGCCAGAAGGATCATTTGAACCATTATTCATTTGAATAACAAGCAAACAACAATCATATTTTTCATGAAAAATGATAATTACTGAAAATCTGTGGTCAAATAAACCAATGGCGAAATGTCCATACTTTCATCAAATGATTAGGTGCCAAGTTAGGGATCCCCATAACAAGGTCTGAATGAAATTTTGAAAAAAAAATTGAAACATTTGGAAACCCGGAAAACTTTTATACTGTTTACACTCAAAATTGCTCAAACTTTGTTATTATATACTTATTGCAGATAGCCAGGGCTCGACACTAGCACTTGCCCACTTGCCCTGGGCAAGTAGATTTTGCTTCTTGGCAAGTAAAAATATATGGAAATCAATTTTACCTGTGCAAAGGGTAAAGAGAAATTTTCAACTCTAAAATCAAAAGTGTATTAAAGATTTTTTTTTTCAATTCAATTTCAATACACTGTGTTGTGTAAATCTTAATTGAGTAAAATCTGTAAAAACACTTTTGAAAATTAAGAAAATCAAACATTTTGTTCACTTGGGCTGGTAGAAATTTTGTTTGTGTAACTAAATGAATGAAAACAAACAGTTTGCTTGCCTGATCGGGCAACCGGCCAAAAAAGTTAGAGTGGAGCCCTGAAATTGCTGTCTTGGTTTCATTTCCCTTTAATGAAACATTTTGTACTTATTTCAATCCATTGAAGGTATATTAAAGGCATGTGTATCTTTTGCATGCTTAAAAATAACGTGTAAATACATTGGTATGTATAAGAAAATGCCATCTCAGATCCTTAAGCAAAGTATAGATGCTAGAAACTCAGTTTTAGTGGAATTATAGTGACCGTTGGACTTTGATTTGAATTATTGTCTCGTCGAGATAAAAATTCCTAGCATAGAACATACATTAAATGTCACTTGTCTTTTGGCACATTTTTCAAACTTTAGGCAATTACTGATCTTCACGTTTCACAGACATGTCCTTCAATAATAGTCTAAATGAAATTCCTTGCCTTTAACATGCTGTATTCATTTAAATGTGCATGTACTGTATACCTTTTGTGTATTTCAATTTATGATGTAAGAAGCCATCAACTATGAACTACATATAATTATATGTATCCACATGCTAGTAATTATGCTGTTATATGTTATTACAGCTTTTGATTTCAATTCTTTGCAACAATTTAAATAAAGGAGGTGTCTGAATAAAGTAAATGAGCTGCATTTGTTATTGGAAACAGTGATGTAGTTTCTATCATCTTTTATGAATGAAGTCACTTTTGCTTTAGTAAAATTTGAGGTTACAGTCCTATAGACCAAGGGTCCAATAGACAGATTATCAAATATGTCCGATAGACCGATTATCAGAAAAGGTCCAATAGACCAATTAACCCGTTGCTTACGGGAACCGGATGGGCTCTGTACAAAGTCTATGGTGATTTACAGAATCTCGTAGTCAACGGGTTAACAAAATGGGTTTAAAGACAACTGGTGTATTGGATCCTTTCCCATAATCAGTCTATCAGAACCTCGGTCTATAAAACCCTTATCGGTAATCGGTTTATTAGACTCATTTTGAAAATCGGTGTCTCCTACCCTCAGTCTATGGGTTTTCCCCAAATTTGACAAGATGTCTGTGTGCATAAACTACACTACTATGACACAGATTTAGGGAATATAATTTCTTAATTATTTCAGTAATAGAATGCCGTCTGTAGGAGTGTAACACCACTTTCTATTAACAACTTTGTTTTCTTAGAGAATTTTGTTCATATTTGCAAATCACATGCTAAAATCTTAATTAATAACACACAAAAATGTACAGTTCGACCTCGATTAACCAGCGACATTGGGACCAGCAGTCATCCGGATAAGAGAGATAATGTACAAACACAGTATGGGGGAGGTAATACATGTCATAAGTTATAGTGTACAACCCACACACCATGCGCAAATTCCAACAGCCACAAACAAGGCTCACTTTATTTATTGTTCCCTGATACCCAGGTTTCTGTGTGCACTTCTGATAAAGGTGTATCAATTACAGGCAATAACTGATAAGTCCATTGTCTGAATAAAAGAGAGAGCCGGTTAAGTGATGGCCGTATAATCGAGGCTGAACTGTATGTAATTTGTATTTCACTGGCAATGATAATGTGAGACTTTAAAGAATAGATTACAAGTAAATCTTGGCACCTCTAATCACATACTAAGGCAATTCAATACTGAAAATTTCAGCATTATTGGAACAATTTTATTCAATCTTTTGACCAATTTTTAAACAAACTGAAGATATTATGGTCATTTCCTTTTCTACTGAAGGGCAAATATAAGCCCAGACTGTACTGTACAGTGATATCTCCTTTTTGATGATAATAGAGACAAAAATGATGTGTGCTGTTTAGGACACACATGTCCCATAAGACACATATTCATTTTCTTTCAATTTCATGAAGAATGTCTAAAGATTATCATGGTCTTCTGCAAGAACTAGGAAATGGTGAGAAAACATATCTTCATGTCTCATTTGTTTAGACAGCAGACTGAAAAATAAAGTCACAGGGTTCCCAGCAATTCTTGGAAAAACATTTCCTGAAATTTCCCTCATGGAAGTTAAAAAATTCCAGGATCAACATTTTGACCTATTTCTTGCTTTGCTTTTCTATTTCTTGCCTTGGTCCATGGTATGGACACAAGGCCAAAAGTCAGAACAATGGACAAATGAAATTCAATGATTTTTTCCTCATTTGAGGGACTTTGCTCAAATTCCCTGAATGGAGAAAGGAGAAGTCATTTTCCCGATTATCCATGACTTCCTAGTTGGCTGAGAACCTTGTTAGAAAATTCCAAAAATTTCTGATAAGGAATCACTGACTGGCCAAATGGGGTCAAATGTCACGTTCCCTTGGACTCGGTGGAAGGTTTGGGATGGCTGCAGGTTCCACTGTTGTGGGCTCCTTGACTCTGAAGAAAACGACGGAAAGACTCGGCCTCCTTCTTCTCATCCTCATCTGAAATAAACAAATTTACACCAAGAAAGTTTGTAGCTTGTGTTAGGAAGCTTAATATAATTGCTTGCAATTCTCACAAAAGGAGGTGCTGTATAAAACTTTAATAATCACACCAATTTATTTTGTTCATTCAGTGCAATTATTCAGATGAAATTATGTCCTATCAGGAAATTTTATAATTTATGTTACTTTGGGAATACTTCATAATCTTAACTGTTAAAGTGCCAAAGCTGCAAATATACACAACACGATACACATAATGTCCATAGAGCTGTTATTTTCTCTGGCATGTTAAAAGTTAATTTTGACATACACAATCATTTCAGAAATAATTGGATTCCCTTTTCTGTGGATGATCGATTTACTTATGTGTAAATCATTTATCTACCCACTTATCTATCTCCTTATCTATATATCTATCTTTCATTATGCCTTATCCTACGGGGACCGTAGCAGCTCGATGACAATGTCTCCAGCTGATTTAAGTCCATTAAAGCCATGGGCTAACATTTACCACAGTTGAAAAATGTGAGCTACAAAATCCTCCATGCTCCAAGTGTCTTTAAAAAAATCTAAAAATAAAGCCCTGAAAAAATTGTATTTCAAAATGATTATTTAGTGCTTCAAAAAAGTGAGAATCCTACGTTGACCGAATTTACCTTCCCATTTCCTCCCATAGACTTACTGTGTGTGAATCTAGGCTAGTTTTACTCGCCCCGAGTATTAATTGTTTATTCATTCATATCTTGCCAGTGGCAGCATAAATTCCAAATTGTTGTATTCTAGGGTGTTGACTTGTCCATTCAAACACTACTATGTAGCTCAGATAGCAAAGTTTGACAGTTTTTTAATTTAAAGCTCCACAATGTTAGCCTATTACTATGATGCTATTGACCCAAGACAATTTTCTATCTATCATATATTAATCTAGGCCTATCTCTTACTCATCTATAAATCTACTAAACTGACAATCTATTTTCCAAAACATATCTATTTATCTACCTGTCTATCTAATCTATCTATTATCTATCTATCCATCTAAGTATCTATCTACTTGTATCTATCTATCCATCTATCTATCAGTCTATCTATCTAGCTAAGCAGCTATCTATCTATCTATCATCTATCTATCATTCTGTCTATCTATCCATCTATATATCTAAGCAGCTATTTATCTATCTATCCATCTATCTATCATCATCTATCAGTCTGTCTATCTATCTATCTATCTATCTATCTATCTATCTATCTATCTATCTATCTATCTGTCTATCAGTCTATGCATCTAGCTAAGTAGCTATCTATCTATCCATCTAAGTAGCTATCTGTCTATCTATTAATGTATGTATGTATGTACGTCTGTATCTATCTATCTATCTATCTATCTATCTATCTATCTACCTATCTATCTACGTATTTATTTATTTGTCTGTCTGTCTCTCTATCTAACCTTCCTATTCATATATAATATCTTATCATTCTGTTGATATGATCAAGAATTTACGTAAAAAATATTAGTGATGCCTATCATATATCATTACCCTATCATAACACAATTGAATTTCATACTGATTTCTCAGTTTCTGAGTTGATCTGATATATGTAAAATAGTCAAAATTGACCTGTACCTTCATCATCTGAATCAAGAATATCATCTTCGTCTTCATCTTGATCATCTCCTAACCGTAACTCTATTTTGGAGGATTTTGATTCAGCATCTGTTGAAAAAGACACAAAAAATGTGCATATGAAGTATTAATAGACCAGTTCAATAATCATATTCAAATGTATACAATTTTCTTCCTTGGGGTCTAGTAACAAGGTATTCCATAAACCTGTTTTTAATGAATTCATTTCAATACTTGGAATCTAACTTGCATACATTAGTTGTTGCTAGGTCAGGCAACCCTCAGGCAAGCTTTCAGGTCATAAGAGAAATATCTCTGGTAGAATACAAAAACTTTGAATAGCTTCATTTTACCATTAAATTTACTAAAGGAAAAAACAATGACAGGAACTAAATCTTGCTGAAATAACCTCAGTTTTTTTTCTCTAGTAAAAATTTGGTTTCTCTGCCTGCAACTCCCTGGAGACCTCTCTAGTCTCAATGAGACAACACTGAGACTGAGTCTCGCCAAGACTCATGTCGTCAACTGATTGCCAAAGTCTCGAAGATGTCTCTACGATGTCACTGCAATATCTTTTTGAGACGAGTCAGGTCTCCTGGGAGGGCACGACAATAAATTACTGTAAAACACAATAATTTTGTGACCTGAAACTTTCGCGAAAAGGACCCGATGGCCATTTGGTGTGCATGAATCTTTCGTGAATCACCGACCATGGAAAAATAAAATATAGCGAAAATTGCTAGGAAGCAGCATTTGGGTGTATTATTAATGAATGATCACCACAATTTACAGAAATGATTTGTTGTAATGCCTCTGAAACACCGTTTTATTCCTTTGCGACCGTCGTAAGTGACAGCGCACTATCATTTTGAGTCATTGACTTGTTCAAGCTAGTATTGGTTTTGCAGTGATATGGGCATTCAAAAAAATGTGTAGACACAAGCTGTCGCATGTATTTTATTTTCGCGAATCTCGACTCCAACAGTTAAATGCTTGTGAAAATTTCTGGCTTTACAGTAGTCTCCACAACTAGAGAGTTGTTTCTACACCCTCGCAAAGACATCTTCACTACATATCCTTGGTGAGAGTACAGGCCATTTTTTTGTCTCCTGAGTTGACCCAAGTTGCCGCGACTGATCATTCACAGGAGTCGTGGCAATGCCTCCTCCAGTGAGATCAGGCCTGAATGAGCTCAAATGACTAGACAGAGGGGTGTACCATCTGTCCGGTGCTTTTTATATTTTGTTTTGTTTTGTCATTTGTCGGTTGTCCAGCAAAGGGGACTTAACCTTTAATTGCCTCTAATTTAAACTTAATGGTCCTTCTTTTCACATGAAATTAAATCAGTGTGATATTCTTAGATCCTTCTGTCAGTCTGTTATGGGCAAATTTCAAATAAGGCAATATTTCTCAAAGTAGAGAAAATTGTCTGTTAAAGTCCTTCTGCCAGGAACATATCGTCGGTATAGAACCAGAAGGGCGTTATTACACAACCTGTTGAGAACAAGAAGAGCGCTATCGCTGTATAAAGTCGATGGCGTTAACGCCCTTCTGGTTGTCAATGCATTTTGCATTAACGCCCTTCTGGTTCTATACCGACGATATGCTAGGGCCTTTTTGCAGGAAAACCAACAATTTATGTTTTGCCCATCATACCTTCTCCTTTGGCAGGTGCTCCTGCCAGTCCAACACTTGACCCTTGACCCCCAGCCTTCTTGAGTCTCTCTAGTTTCTTGGCCTTTTCTTTAGCTTCAGCCTCCAACTGGAAAATAAATCAAGTCAATTACATGAAATTAACTCTTATCATGCCAGAGGATTTGAACCTCTATGGACTTTATGTGTATTAGTTGGCGCAGATCTGCGACTTTGGCAAATTAAGAGGTAAAGTAGAAAGCAACAGTAAAATTGCTTAACACAAATTACTGTTGTGGGTAGAATATAATGTACCTTGCCAGCCTAAAATACACGTTTGAATGATATAGTTACAAAAGTAATAAGTGCTGTGACATTAAAATAGATGATCAAATTATCTTTTTTTAAAACATAACCGCCTACTACTCTCTGCATCCCACCCCATGTTAACCTCATATTAACTTGTTGAAGACTAGACACAAGATATCTTGTCTCGAGGTCTATGGGAAATGCATGTTAAAGCAAAATCAAATCGTCTTTAATGAGTTAACTTACTTTTTTATAATTTTATCTGTTTATGAATGTATACATTTCTTTTCTTTCTTATAGTTCTCTCTGTTTATTTAACTTCCACAAACGTATAATATGCGAAATGCAAAATTTCACAACTTTATAAATGAAATTATTTAAAAAGCATTTTCAAAGCAGGCAATGTTTTCGCAATGTTGTCCCAGACAGCTGACAATAATCAATAATCAGTAATCAATAATCAATAATCAATAATCAATAATCAATAATCGTCAATCAATATCAATATCAATCCAAACATGAATAAGAATAGTGGCTCTGTTCTATTGTGCTACAACTTGGTGAATTCAAAATATAATTGCGTGAGAATAACAATGATTCTATGCACAGTACATGCAAATACTCACCTTTTCTTTTCTCAGTCTTTCATACCGTGGTTTGTACTCCCTGTAAGAAACAACAAAAAATATCTGGTTAAATTTAAAGGCAGCGTGTAGTAAAATGAATCTTAGCCCTATTGTGTTTTCTAAATTGACCTACATGAGGTATCAAGGCAGGTGTACAATGAAAATTGTACACTCTAAAATACATTCATTTTTTTTTAGAAATACGTACAAAAAATAACTCCCAACATTTTGCCACATGTAACATACACAGTGATGTTTATTTGCTGATCAAACATCATTCTAGAAAAAAAATTCAGTATGTTTGATATTGTTTTCCGATATAAGGAGGGACAATATGTTTCTTTATGAAAGATAGATAAAAAAAATTGTCTATTTGGCTGCAATATACAGTAATTTAACACTTTGGGTACTGAGTTAAAAAATCATGTGTGTTAACTAGGGACTGCATTGTTTTGGTTATATGTGTATAACCTGTCAAAAATGTACTATTTTCTGTCAAATCCAAGTGCTATCGAGACAGACATTTTAACTCATTTAGTTGGTTCAATGTGTCTTCATTTCACGAGAGATATCATTGGTAGGAACTTCAGTGAAATTTGTCATTCAAATTAAAAGTATGGAACTGATTGTCTTCTCGGCGAACCGGTGGGCTGATAGTACCTCATTGAGGTTACACGTGGGCGAGCCGGTGCGCCGTTCGCACCCAAAGTGTTAAACCTATTAGGGCGAGAGCCTGCTACTTCTCAATTTACCCCATCGAGCCCAAAAGATTTGATCCTTCAGAGGTACTCAGACTATCTATGTGATTGAAAAAAGATATGTCAGCTGGACCCCAGTAGTCGGGTTTGGTCCCCAGGACCGAATTTAACCCTAACAGTGGTTTTTTGGCTATGCTATATCTGGGGGGGGGGGGACCTGATTTCCGCCCCCCCTCCCCCCCCCCCCCCGAGATCTCGGCCGTTGATCGCCCCGAAAATTGGCACGCACGTTACCCCATCACGTGATCTACAAGACAGTATATGTTATTAACCGGAATTAATTTCATATAATTAATGATCTATTTATGCATAAAATTATAATTAAGCTGTAATCACTAATTAAACTCAAAATGCTAATTTTGGGTCTGGCACTCTTATTTTACGTTCTTAGCAGATTTACTTGAAAAACATCCGAATCAAAATGATTTCTATGTATTTGTTTTTTTTCAAATTTCTTATGTATTTCTTTGTTTTTTCTACCTTTGTTTCTATTGTTTTTTCAATGAAATTTGTCGTGACACTTTTTGATCATAAACAGCACAAAAAATAATTAATCAATCATAAAAGTAAAAATAATCATACATTTATAATTTGGCTAAACACAATGTATTGAAATTGTACCAAAATCACTTTTAGGCGATTTTGGTGACATGCAAGTACAAAATTTACGTAACTCGGACCGCGTACCGGACGTCGCAAATTTGGTCTCAAAGATGCGCGACATTTGAGAGAATGAAGTCATGAAACGCCGTGGCAACTGTTCGCGCGTCGCAATATGCGCGAACGTCTGGGGGGGCGGATTCCGCCCCCCCCCAGCCTTTTAGGTTAAGGATTCATTTACCTATCCACACTAGATTATGGGTATGTTTGGCGTCTTCGTGACTGTATATGCATGCGTGCGACGCGGTGGCATTTTGTCTGTTTCGGCACGTAATATCATTTCATTGCGCAATTTATGTATTAACATCATTGATACGCGCGCATACAGACAAAATGCGCACCGCGTCGCACGCATGCAGTATACAGGTCACGAAGACGCCAAACATACCCACTAACTATGTGTGGGACTAGTAAATAACCGCCCTTAAGTTCGGTCCTGGGACTGAAGCCGACCAATGGGTCAGCTGACATATCTTTTTCATTCACATAGATAGTCTAAGTAATTTTTGAGGGTCAAATTTTCGGCTCGATGGGGAAATTGAGAAGTAGCTAGCTCCCAGACTATATGTCACCATGCTTTTCACATACTACACCAACTTACACACACAATAAAATGTAGTTTAGATATAACCTTTATTGTTGTCCGGTAGAAGGCCTAGCATATGTTCCAGTAGAAAGCCTTCACAGTAAACTTTCTCTAATTTGAAAATACCTTATTTGATATGTCACTTAAAAGACTGACAGAAGATCTAAAATATATACTACATGTACTTTGATTTCATGTGAAAAGAGCTCCTCTCTCTTTCAAATTAGAGACAATTTAGCGCTCAGGCTCTTCTGCACGACATAGGCTAGGGGCCTTCTGCTGGACACTATAATTTCTTACGTTATATTCTTCTATTGCTTCATTGACTGCTTTGAAGAAATCATCCAGTCCTGTCCAGTGACCGCCAGACACACCACAGCCTGGAAAGGAATGCACAGACACGATTTATCAAAGGGGGGGGGAGCAAAATTAATAGATACGACGAATACATTTGATAAAGGCAAGCATAATTATCAAGTGATAGGCCAGGGCATCGATCCGTGTTTCGGATTGGGGGGGGGGGGGCAACAGTGAAAAAAAAAGTCAAAATTTTTGGCGTACTCCCCGCGCCAAATTGCAATATATAAATTTGCACACAAAATGCACCGCAAAATTGACAATTTGTATATTTGATGGTATTCTATGCTAAGTTAAATGATTTTATATGCTAATGCTTTTTGAACATATCCTTCTATTTCGTATTACAAAATTTTTCAAGTTGTCAAAATTATTGGGGGGGGGCAAATCGATATGTTTTCCTCCAATATTATCATGGGGGCGATCGCCCCTCCTGCCCCCCCCCCCCCCCCCCCCCAGGATCGACGCCTCTGATAGGGGCTCAACCAAGTGTCTCCAGCTTCTCCAAGAGGCTTATGGAGAAGATACTGCCCACGACATTGCTTTTCCCTACCAGCCTCCTAGAGAAGATTGAGATACTCGATTTGGCCCTTGTCACACTGGCCATGAAATTCAGATTGATTCCTCGCTCCACATTTGTACAACCTCTTGTTCCGTGACAGGGCATAGCAGAGAGGGGGGGGCACTCAACATATTGGTGGTACGGGGACGTGCCACTTTGACGACCCCCTTTTTCAGACCCACATTTCCGTTCCAGAGCATCTCAATTTCAGAAGTCACAGAAAAATTTTGATTTTTCCAGTTCCAGAGACCCCCAAATTTGCTGTTCCGCTTCTGATTTTTCGTTCGGCTGCGCCGCTTTGCGGCCAGAGCCAGAGCCAGAGCATTGCCATTTCAGCATGGCGCGCCGGAACTCCGCCGCGGTGCAGTTCCAGAGCATAGCCGTATTTTTATGCCTCAGTTTAATGATTTTTATAGTGCTTTCTAATGCTTTTTGAACATATCCTCCTATTTCGTATTACCAATTTTTCAAGTTGTCAAAATTATTGGGGGGGGGCAAATCGATATGTTGTCCTCCAATATTTCAGGGGTGCGACCGCCCCTCCTGCCCCGCCCCCAGGATCGACGCCTCTGATAGGGCTCACAAGTGTCTCCAACTCTCCAAGAGGCTTATGGAGAAGATACTGCCACGACATTGCTTTTCGGTATCGCCTCCCTGCCGCCCCCCCCCTACGATGCCTTTAACCTATGTCACCATGCTTTTCCACATACCTAGCACCAAACTTACACACACAATAAAATGTAGTTTAGATGAATGATCATTTTGTTGGTTGCCCGGTAGAAGGGCCCTAGCATATGTTCCCAGTAGAAGGGCCTTCACAGTAAGTTTTCTCTAATTTGAGAAATACCTTATTTGATACGTACACTTCAAAGACTGACAGAAGGATCTAAAAATATCTACTACATGTACTTTGATTTCATGTGAAAAGAGCCAGTGGCTTTCAAATTAGAGACAATTTAGTGTTCAGGCCCTTCTGCCACGAACATAGGCTAGGGGCCTTCTGCCGGACACCAATGATTTCTTACGTTTCATATTCTTCTATTGCTTCGTTGACTGCTTTGAAGAAATCATCCAGTCCTTGTCCAGTGACCGCTGACACACCCACAGCCTGGTAAAGGAATGCACAGACATGATTTATCAAAGGGGGGGGGGGAACAAAATTTATGATACAGACGGAATACATTTGAATAAAGCTAGCATAATATCAAGTTGATAGGGGCCAGGGGCGTCGATCCGTGTTTCGGATTGGGGGGGGGGGGGGGCAACAGTGAAAAAAAGTCAAAAATTTTCGGCGCGCTCCCCGCGACAAATTGCAATATAAAATTTTGCACACAAAACGCACTGAAAATTTGACAATTTTTCATATTTGATGGT
>JZLH01S0242682.1:12927-25650 GCA_001188425.1 Eucidaris tribuloides | reverse complement strand
AAACCTGGTCTGAAATAGCCCAGTTAAAATAGGGTTAAGACATATCTTGAGACACCACACTGGCACCTCTTAGTGACTGACTTCTAATAAATTTAAATGATTAAGTATTCATCAAAATAAAATCTTGTAAAGAATCCAAATGGGAGTGTAAATGGAAGGTATTGGAGCCCAGTATTTCTTGTTCAGTTAAAACCCTTTTTGACATTTCCAACTTTTATGTGGTAGCTGAAAAATTTACCCTATGGAATTCTCTTGATTTGTTTTATAGCAATACATCAAAATTTGCCGCGATGATTACATGCATTTCATTTAGAATGGGTAACCAGAGTATATGAAATAGGCTTGATTTTGGAATTGATTAACATATGCATCTCAAATGAGGTTCATGGGAGCTAAGTGTGTGTTGTGAATAAACAAGAAAATATTTGTCAAGTACACGCATACACTGAGACGAGGATTTTAGATGTAAATTGTTGCTCAACCTGAAATCAAGTAAAACATACAGTAGGTGTGATAAACTGTGTGTGTAAAACTGTATTAATCTGTAAAACTTTTCAAATACTGTGTCACTTTTGTTTTCATTGCAAACAGGCCCCAGATCCATCACAAGTAAGACCAGTTTCCGTCCTACGCAAATCACTAGCCAAAGTCAAAGAACACTGGAAAGAGAAGCAGGAGTATAACTTTGTGTGTGAACAACTCAAGTCAATACGACAAGATCTCACAGTGAGTACACATGAAATAGATATTACTGACAAAATATTATTTAGAGTTACATTACTTGGGAAAAGTAGATATGAATTTCAGATTATGTTTGGACTTTTAGTTTTATATACTTTTCAGCTCTTGGGGACAACACTGTTGATCTGTGATCCATCTCCTGCCATTGAAAAAAAAACCCGTAGTATTTTGAGATACTTCATGAACATTGAAAGTTTTAATATCCCTATTTCATAATTGACTTTAAACTGAATATATTCTGCATTGTATGTACATGACAGTTATATTATTCCTGTCATGCTCATTAGAAGAAAAGCTGCTTTCAATTACTTATCTTGTGGTATGAAAATCCCCAAATTTGCAAAAATCACCTCCAAAATGCTGTTTTTGTCTTGATTATCCAGTAATAATATGTTCTGTCTTTTATCAATTATTTGTATTTCCATCATGATTATGAATAATTTTCATTTCTGTTCCAGATTCAATGTGTGAGGAATGAGTTTTCTGTTGAAGTCTACGAGACACATGCAAGAATAGCACTTGAGAAGGTAATTTGAATTTGTGTATATTTGTTTAATTGGCACAAATGGAAGTTCTCTATTTGAAATCAATTCACATCTGCAGATGTATTGGAAGTGTACATGTTGTTCATATTTCACAAAAACTTTGTGATAATAGTCTTTAATTTGTATGAAAATATCCAATGTAAACCTACCACTTTTATAAGTGATTCAGTGAGGGGTTCCTGTACTATGCAAAATTGTAATAAAGAATGAAATTACTGTCATACGTGTAATTCTCATAGCACTTATTGAGAGAGTACTGTTTGAGGGTACATTAAGAGTTAAATACGTAAAAAAGAGGAGGTAGTATAGGCACATGAACTTTCTTGCTAATTATTATGTCTTCAGTAATTCCCTCCTGTATTACTGTAAACCAAAACAAGGAGCATTTAAATTACTTGTGCTTCAACAACCACACAATTTTGGATGTCTGCAAAATGATACTAGGCATGTGCAGCATAGATTTTCGATTGGGACATCTAATATTTGTATCATTTGGATTTCATGGTCCAAGTGTGGTCATTACACACTGGTGTGCTGCGTGCTTTGCACATGGGGATATTGCAGGCCAGCATATGCTCTGTCACATTAGATTTGTATGGAAACTTGTGTTAATTTACGCGAGTCTTTTAGGCATTTTGGGGACAAATTGCCTGGAGCCCCCATGTATCTTTTGCCTGGTGTGCGTATAAGATAAGTTTTTTGCTCATCATTGGCATGTCGTCTTCAATTCTGCAACAGAGAGACGCATCAGAATTCAACCAGTGCCAGACCCAGCTGAAGGCCCTGTATGGAGAGAACATCCCAGGCAATGTTAATGAGTTCCAGGCCTATATCATCATGTACTACATCCTGAGGGAAAACACTATGGGTATCCTTTTCTTGCAAATCAGAGTCCACATGGTTGTACCCAAGGCTCCACACTAACCTTCTTTTTTTTTTGCCCAATCGGGCAAACAAACTTTTTGTTTTCATTCATTTAGTTGCCCAAATAAAATTTTTACTTGCCCAAGTGAACAAAATGATTGTTAATTGTGTTATGTAGTTTAGCGATAGTACTTTGTTCAAGGTGTTTTACAGATTCTACCCAATTGGAATTTACACAAAATTGAAACTGGTTTGAAAAATACAAATCTTTGTAAAATCTTGATTTTAGACTTAAAAGTTTTTATTTGCCCATTTTGGCAAGTAGAATTAATTTCCATAAATTTTCACTTGCCCAAAAGCAAGATTTACTTCCCCTGGGCATGTGGGCGAGTGTCAGTGCTAAGCACTACTGTACCTCTTACTGCACCCAAGGCTTGTCCATATCCACAGCAATGCTGAGGTGACAAATCCTTGTAACTCAGTTTGTGGTCCTCCTTGTCATTGTCATTCAATATTATTTCATACAACTCCTCACACAGTAAAGATGGTTGGAAATATAATTATGAGTCGATAATTAGCCATTATATTCTTTAACACTTTCCTTTCTGTGTAGAATTGAACACTGAGCTGTCTCGCCTGGGATCAGAGTCGCGTCAAGACCCACTGGTAAAACATGCCCTGGCCCTGCGTTCGGCCTGGGCCATGTCAGACTATCATTCCTTTTTCAAGCTTTATCGTACCGCTCCAAGAATGGGGCCCTATCTAATAGAATTGTTTTTGTTGCGAGAAAGGAAGCAAGCCATCAAGACCATCATCAAGTCGTACGTATACCTTACTTGTCTTCATCTTAAGTTAATATTACTGATAGATAATTCATTGTTAGAATTAGAATTGCTTGCTGTGTTAATGTGTATCTTATGCTCCAGGAAAGAAAAGGTGAGATGTAATTTACGTTATTACTTCTTTTTATCTTTTTCGGTCCCCTTGAGAATTTATTATTTTTTTCAAATTCTTTTTAATTTTTGCCCAGCATGAAAGATGAAGCATGTGGGTTTTGGGGTGGGCAGTGGTTATAAAGAAAAGGGGCACTGCTCTGTTTGAGGTGAAAAGAATTGCATTATTTATTATACAATCAACCTCGTCCAAGTCCAAGTTGCTTAAAATAAGAAAATTGCCAAAGTGACTGTTCAAACAAGTCCCTCCCACTTTCTTTGTTTCTTTTTGTGTTGTGACCCTTCAAAGTCAAAATTTGTCTCAAGTCTAACTTCTCTCAGCAGTCCCAAGAGATTCCACTAATGAAATACAATGTTGGCTCTTTAATTAAATTATATATGATCTGTATTATCCCCTTGCCCGACAAAGTCGGAGGGGGATATAGAAACGCCGCCGTCCGTCCGTAACACTGGTTTCCGTTCGATAACTTTTGTAATGATCGACTGATTTTCATGAGATATGGTATGAAGGTACATAATATCAAAATACAGGCCAAGTTTGATTTCATAGTGTGTAGCTCAAAGATCAAAGGTCATAGCTCAGTAAATGCGAAAATTGCTATGTAAAGGTTGTAATTGTGCATATCTGAAAATATGGTTTCCTTTTAATAACTTTAGTAATGTTAGACAGATTTTCATTACATTGGGTATGAAGGTACATAGTATTAAAATACAGCCTAAGTATGATTTTGGATTATGTAGGCCAAGCCGCCAAGAGGCAAAGTTCACAGTTCATTAGATATGTGTAGGCTATTTATACCCGGCAAGAGGATGCTACGCTTTGTGTTGTCCTTGTTGAAAATGTTATGATGTTAATATATACTTGATCTTGGATATTGTGGTTAGGTTCTGGATATGTTGAAAGGTAAGTATTCACAGGTATGGGATTCAAACTCTATACTGATTTCCCTTTAATACTTTAAGTATTTGATTTGTGTGGCAGAATGAACTGCTTTGTGAAAATACAACATTGATTGCTTTGATATATGCAATGAATCTATGGTCATGAAAAAAGCAGACCAAAGAAAAAAAATAGTTCTTGTTTACCTCACTAGTAAATTTACAGATACTGTCATTCAAAGGATAAGGTAACTTTTCTCTCAAAAGAATTTCCTGAATGTAACTATATATGTACAGTGTTGGCAGTTGAGACTGGTCTTGAGAACCAGAGCTGAAACCACTTGTTTTGGTTGTGGTCTCAGACATGAGACTAAACAATAAACGAATGGATAATTCCATTTTATGAGCATTCATTGCAGGGTTGGCGAATTCAAGTCGGGTGATTGAAATCACTGACTTTAAATTGAAGTCAAACCCCAAACGTTTGGGTTGATTAATAAAAGATATGATTTGAATTTTAACCCTAATCAGGCTGGGCTTTTTTGGCTATGCTATATCTGTGGGGGGGGATCTCGGCCGTCGATCGCGCGGAAAATCGGCACGCACGTTACTCATCACGTTAGCTACAAGACTGTATAGTTAATTACCAGGAATTAATTTCATATCAATAAATTATGCTAATTTATGCATAAAATCATAATTAAGCTGTAAATCACTAATTAAAGCTCCAACACTGCTAATCTTTGTGTCTGGACACTCTTTTTAGCGATCTTTACAAGTTTACTTGAAAAAAATCCGGAATCAAAATTGATTTCCTATGTATTTTATTGTTTTTTCAAAGTTCTTATGTATTTCTTTGTTTTTTCAACCTTTTGTTTTCTATTGTTTTTTTGATGAAATTTTTCGGGGACACTTTTGTGGTCATAAACAGCACAAAATTGATAATTTCAACCAATAAAAGTAAAAATAATCATACATTTATGAATTTTGGCTGAAAACACAGTTTGTATTGGAAATGTAACTTGGGAACCGCGTACCCGGACGTCGCAAATTTGGTCTCAAAAGATGTGCGACATTCGAGAGAATAAAGTCATGAAACGCCGTGGCAAAACTGGCTTTTGGCGCGTCGCAGACATTTTGCCGCAAACGTCTGGGGGGGGTGATTTCGCCGCCCCCCCCCCACTCAGCCTTTTTAGGGTTTAAAAGAATCCAATTTGAAATTTGAAAACAAGTGTTGCATATTTTTATTCTAATAAAAAAGAACCTTTATTCTGTGCTCTCTGGCCTTGTTGGTTTGAACTACAAACTGGTAGTAGTGTGTGCGTAAGCATAAGTTTCTATCATTTCTGTGGATGCAAAGGGCTGCCACTCAGTCAAAATGGAAACAGGTAAGAACAAAGAAATTAGTTAATTTCAAAAGTAAGTATAGAATCCTTGTATATTCTTTGAATTTATAGTATATGTGATATCATGTGCATTATTTGATGTCTTAATCTAGTTCTTCCTTCTTTAAATCCCCTTCCTTCCTCCCTTTCATCACCTGCGATGCTTCTTCATGTGGTGGGCCCATTCTCAGATTCGACGCGTCCATACGGTAGAAGATACATAGAGCGCATCGCGCGGGTTTGGACAGCACGGACGAGTGTCTGGCCTTCCTCACAGAGTGGGTGCGGTGCTTAATGACGAATAGGACTAAAGTGCGACTGACAACAGAGCCACCACTGCCATGGCAGCCAGCCTCCAAATTTGAATGAAATATTGGTCTTCCTGCTAGTTGGAGAAAATTAAAAAAAGGTCAGGCCATAAAATACCGGGAAGCTATAAACGGAGAATGATGGCAAGGGACAGTGAGCGAGTAGGATTATTCAATGACCTGCCAGACAACAATATTGAAAATTGGGATCAATGAAGAAAGAATTGAATTGGCAACAAATCAGTTTATGTTTCTAGGTAAATGTATTTATTTGATACAATTTATTAATATTGAATTGGACATTCATTTTGAAATTAGTGTCTTTTCATCATCAACTGAGTAGGCAAATTATCAAATACAAAGGAAGTTCCTGGATATCTCCGATAATTGAGGTATAGGTACCTTCAACTAACGCAATCACTGTTTTTTCTGTAAAAAAAAAAGAAATTACCAAATTTACAGAGTACAGATCGGCAACAAATGAACAGTAATATCCCTAACTCCATTACATAGGCGATACACATTTAAATATTCCAAGCTTCAGATTTTCAGTATTTTCATGCATTTTTGTTTAACATATGTTCTCTTTTTTGTCTTCTTTTCCCCCTGCAGCAGAATTAACCAGTATTATTATCATTATATGCCAGTAGCTGTAGCATATACATGTATACTCTTTACATAAGGCTACACATGTGGTTATTGCAAATAAACTTGTAATATTGACAGGGTTACTTTAATTGATTTAATGTTAAATTTTTCTGATCATTTAGATACCAGATACTTTATACAAGCTTTACAAAAACACTAATTGTAACTACACTTTCATGTTTGTTATTGAGTTTGTCAGATCAAAAACAATACAAGAACATGTTGCACAATTTATGAGGTATTTTGGTAAGTCTGTGTTGTCTTGTGTTTGATTTGCATTAAGTTATGTAAACTTCATTCAGAGCTTAATCCAATGAGTTTATTTCATGGAAATACAAAGTAGAAACCTTTTTTTCACATAGTTGTTTCACATAATTTACATTTTCTGGACAAAAGATTAATTTGTTTTACTTCCCAAATCTGTACTTGAACATAGCGTTTTGAGTGCCATTTTATGACAGTTGTACATGCTAAACGTTCACTGCCTAATAATATGTAGTTTTCATACTTACAAATCCATATGCATTGGTTTATTTCACCCAATACTTTCTGTCTGTATTGAGATTAGTGACAGCTTTCTTCAGCAAGATACACATACAAACAAAAACAAGAAAAAAAATTCCAGTTGACATCTCATTGGACCTCTCTGTGGGTGAAGTACAAGAGTAGTCTTGTTATGTACGGAATTGTTATAGGTATCAACCAGCAAATGCGAATGGGCAGTACTTGTGTACAGATTAAATATCACACTTGAGCTTGAGTGATGGCATTAGAGACATACAGGGTTACACCTACAACCAACACAAAATATTCATGCTTTTTTCAAAATTCACACTACAAGTATGCTTGAACTTGAAGCTTCTGTATTTTAGCACTTGATCATAATTTGTTACACAAAATCAGATAATCCAAATTCTCATACAAAATACTTTCATCAGTTAGGGAATTGTTCAATAATAACTTTAAAAATGCTTCAATCAACCTAAGCACTTGACTTTTTAGCTTTCCAAATAATGTTTCTACTGTGCAAGAGTTGTCACCACTCACAAGTTGCTGTTGGTAGCTGTGATATGCATGTATTTTGTCTGACTTTATTTCAGGAGCAACAAACCACAGCATAAATGCAGTCAAATTCATGTGTGCAAGTTGCAGAGATGAGCTAGTACAATCAACTATCTTATTGTGTCTTTTCTGTGTCAGAAATAAGAAAAAAAAATATGCTATTTCACTGGGCATTCATGAAAATATAGTCATCCAAAATTACTGCCTTTACAGAATTCTGTGTCACGTCAGAAATCTTTAATATATTGTCTAAAAAATTATAGAATTAGTAAGGGTATATTTCTGTCTACAGCTTTAGTACCCAATACTTTTTCCCACTTTGTTTAAAGTTAAAACTACACTCAAATTTGCTGTATATGGCACTGATGACAACTGCTTTGTATATAGCAGTTTACTGGAATTGTTGCTCAAGCTTGATGCTTGCACTCGGTGAAGGAGAATGGCATTTTTGAAGTGGTTGTTGGGTGGAGGTATCTTAGGACTGTGAGGAGAGTGGTGATCATACAGCACACATTGTCGATTGAGTGAAATAAATATATATTCAAATTGGCCACCCCCTTCCCATAAGATAGTATTAATAACAAATTAGAAACCCCCTGAAATTCAGGAACAACAAAAGCATTGTTTATTCAGATTGGAAAAAGTTGATATATCTAATTTACCTCCCACTTAATATAAAACAATGAAAATGATTTTTGACAAAAATCAGCAAAAAAGCATGTTTATGCAGATTGAGACTAACTTTTGCATTAGGTATATATTCTGATGTATGAGATGAAGATTCTAAAACATTATGAATGATATTATTTCCTTGTTTGAAAAAAATGTGCTCTCTATGATTGAACCACTGTTGTAGTGGGTACTTTTCCTGTATAAAGTTGAAATGTACTTCTCGCACATTTACAGTGATGCAAGTGTAGGACTTTGATGAGAAGTTTTGAGGCTAACTTTGCTCGAGTGCTGCTAGAGGGATTGAATGAATCTTGCAGGCATTTTGCTCACCCCATCACTTGCGTACATAGCTTGTTTATTCACATTGATAATGTCTTTTCTCTCAATTGTTTGTCAAACAAATGTGGATTTGAATGTCGTTTTTCAGTCGAGGTTGCTGTGTTTGTGAATAAACAAGCTACGTAGGCAGCTGAAGAACTGAAGAAGATCCCTGCTAAGTTTATTTCTCTAACAGCACTCCATTAAAGTTAGGCTCAAAACTTTTCATCCAATTCACAGTTACAGTTAATGAGTTGTTGGTGGATTATTACATTCAAGATCTTGGACTTCTAAACAGTTTTACAGGTCATGTAATTAATATATCAATTTTAATAGGATCATATAGACTGAATGTGCACTGCCATCGCAACTCCCACTTTTGCCAACATGCATCAGTAACTAATGTATGTTCCAAAATACCTCTGTTTCATAGTATATAGTACTCTTATATGGAAATACTCCTGGAGGTATCTTGTAACATAGAGGATGTGGTATAGCTGATGCATGCTGGGAAGAGCGGAGAGTATTTGCTCGATGGCAGTGTTGCATTAAATGAAATTCTTATTCTTGTCTGATGTGATTTGGTATTTAGAACCGACATTGTTAGTGGCAAGTATAAACGTGTAAAGAATTCACCTATTTTGAAGTTAAACTTGGATCGGTCGTGTACCTTGTGTATACCTATGTATCAAGTCTGTAACCGCATTGTTAGCTTTAAGATTCTTGTCAGACTGGTAGGGCCTTTTCCTTGTAAGGCTGTTGGAGTTGTGTGGTAATGTGGGCTAAGAGGGGAGAACCATTCTGATTTATCTCTACAAGTCCCCGGAGCCATTGCTGCATGATCAGTATAAGATTTGGAGATATGCTGCCATAACTATTGGATTGCTCCTGACCGATATATCACCTTGCGTACCTTCCGCCATCACTTCTGTTGAGACTTTTGTTTGAGCAGTTCATCTCCTGTTTTATGCCGGAGCATAAGTAATCAACATCTACCTGTCATCTGTACTGGGACTATTCCTTTGATATAAAGCTATTCCTGTAGTTTTTTTTCCTATTGTGGTCATCACCATTAACCCGTTGGGTACTGAAACCAGATGTGCCAAGTGTTTACTCTATGGGACTTCCAGATCCTCAGAGGCAATGGGGTAACAACTGGATCTGCTACCTTTAGTTATTGAGCAGCAACCTGAATGGTTCCTGGATTTGTTCGAAGCTACATCATTTGTTGACATGAATTCTCTCACTGAACTGATTTTTCTGTGGAAGATGCAGTATGGATTTAATCTTGGAGACGATTTGATTTCAATTAACATTCATCCTACATAGACCCCAGCCCGAGATATCTCGTTCTTAGTTTCCATCGCTTTAAAGAAGAGAAGGAAAATGTCTAATGCACACATGATTTTGTGTTTCATCCTCTTAGCCACTTACACACACTCCGCAGTCATAGTTTGTCTAAACCTGTGTATTGTTTCAATGAATATGTTTTGTCTGCATAGAGATTTTGATATGAATTGATGTATACCAGAGGATTGTTTCCAAGCTGTAACTGTGGATTTACACCAGGGCTGCCTCCAGTCAGACTAAAACGTGATCGTACCGATGTGTAGCGCCACCCATTTCCGAGTCTACCCTGTGGCACTTTATGCAGATTTTGTTTTTCAGAGAACTGACGTCAAATACCATTTCCTGTGATTTAGAGGACATCAACGGCTGGAGCTACCCCCAGACGTCCGGGCAGACCTGCAGTCCTACAGCCACCCTCCGTCGAGTGTGTTACAGTGGGTGTGGTCCATTAGCCCTCCAACAATGGACTACACCCCTGTGACACACCGTAAACCAGTGGTTCTACCCGATGTCACCGAGTACAGTATATCACCCTTCTTCTGATCCCTGGTGTTGAGATTACCCTTCTACCTGTCGTCGAGAGTATTTGTTCATGCAGTTTACAGTATATCACCCTAACTTCTGGTTCCCTATGTCGGAGTTCTTCACATCCGCACAAGCCATCAAAATTGGGGTTCTGGTGATCCACCATTCTTCTGGTCACTCTGATGGATTGTACAGCTGTGTGTTCTCATGCCATTTTTCATTGAGGTTTTGTTTTTATAGTACTTGAATCTGTTATTCTTTCAGCTTTGTGGTGTTTTAGTACATCATCTCTCTGGTCTCTTAGATGGAATTGTAGAGCTGTGTGTTACCATGGCATATCTCAAGTTTTTGAATCTGTGGTTATTCTTTGTTTCACTTTTTTCTCTAGGGTGTTTAGTCAGTTTTTTTCCCTCTGATCCATATTCATGAGTAACCTCATACTGCGTATGTTATTGAGATGGGTAAAAATTTGGTGTTAAAGTAACCAATTCATGCTATGTGAATGAATAAAAGAGATTATTCTTGTATGGCAGATACCCCGTCTCCAAGTCTGTAGACAGTTTCATTCACCCTTCGTCGTGACCGCCTGCAGGTATTCCCTTCCTTCTTCAAAGTTACTGTGAAGTTGTTTGGTCTTATGTCTTCAGAAACCAATACACTACCACCCTGCATTGAATATTGGTAAAGTTACAACACAAATCAAATTTTGTTTTGTAGAAATTTCTTCATCTCTCTTCATCTTTGCATGGGAGCAGAAAAGGAAACTGTCTCAACACGCCAACCAAATTGAACTTGTTTGCAGCATTCAGTGGAGCTCTGTGATCGTGGTTCAATTAATGTCAACAGGAAAACTGTTTGTGTGGGAGAATGAGAAAATCTGGTTTCTGTTGAAGTCTCCACCTGGGCATAAAAGTAGAGAAACTCGAGTCCAAACCAAATGAGGAAAAGAATTTGGGGGATAAATGTGAAGTATATTTGTCCAGTTTTCATCCGGAATTGTCTACGATAACAGAGGTGGCCTGATTTACTTCACTCTTGCAGCAATTACTCTCTCGCCATCTCCCTCAATTCAGGGCATCCTTCTTACTCAATCCAAGCTTCTTGAGAGACTCCTCCATCTGCCTTATACACAGCGTTCTCTGTTGTCCTTGTTTTTTGCCGCCAACAATGTCTTACAGCATTAGAGAATTGTCACCACCTACAAGATGACTAAATTTTTGCTTTTTTTTTGGTGGTTGTTTGATCTCTTGGCATGGAAACCATATGGTAAGTTCTTTTGGAGGTGCAACAGAATGGACTATGATATTGTAAAGCACATGATAGAGACTGCATACTAACGTCACGGAATAAGATCAGAGCACATTGATTACTGTTTTATCACATTTAGGTTCTGGTAATATAGGTATTTATCAAAATATTTCATGTAGAGTTTAAAGTGTCATATGAATCATAAAGCATGTAACTTTATTGAAGAGAGTAATACATGTACTACATTAATACATTTTAATTAATGGTTTTTGGTCTCACCACTTTTTTGTATCACACATATTCTTATCAATGTATCCTTTTTTCTAGCAGTCTTAGTATTGTAAATCTCAACCAAACACACTCACACATGTATAGGTTAATCTTTAGGTGATGCTGATACCATCAAAGGTATAGGAACCCAGTGAGAACAGAACGACTACTGCCAGCGACCCGCAGTGATGCCCCACATCCACGACCTTTACTCTTCCAGACAGTTTGAGTCAACACTGGTCAACTGTGCTGTGATGAAGCACCCATAAGAAGAAAGTAATTAAATGTATGAAATTCATGTTTGATTTCAGTTGTGGGTCTCAACAGTATTATGGTATACAAATAGCTTATTGTATATTCTTTTGTCTAACAGACCTAGTATTGCGGTATCATTCAACTCGAGCATTTTTGTGGTGGTAAAATTAATTTTTATTGTGATTTTTTCCCCTTGACTGCTGAAACCCAAACTGAAATTTGGTATGAATCTCTTGCGTATGTTTCCCAGTTGATGTGATTACGTATAAATGCATTTTACTTTGATTCTCATTTAATCTAAATGGGATTGAGAACAGTATACTGCATTTATGTGATAATCCAACACGGATGTGGCTTTAAATTCGTTTTGTGTAAATAACGTGTTAATTGATAGATATGTCATGTGAATAGAAGTATTGATAATAATGTACATTTGTATGCAAGTTTTGTAATAAAACAAGTTAAAATCGAAGGCTTTTGTTTGTGTTGTAATATTACTTGTTGTCATTGCTTTTTCATTCTGATATGTGACCTGGAACTGATATTGGTGAACCTTTCTATTCAAACCGTCAACTTTATTCTTGGGTTGGTAGTCAAATTTCGAACAAAGGTCGTCACCATAAGTATCTACTTCAAGATGCCATATCCGCCAACCCCCCCCCCCCCCCCCGTACTTTTTGTATTCAGTGGGAAAAAAAAA
>JZLH01S0242681.1:0-15841 GCA_001188425.1 Eucidaris tribuloides | reverse complement strand
GAGTAGGAGAAAATTAGGATATTTATAAGTAATGCTTGGAGCAGTAACCTCAAAGAAAATGAAAGTATGCAGAATAAGTGAGAAAAAAAATCTAAGATTGGCGAAAAAGCAGAAATCCATGGAGACAAATTTTCCTTCACAAGCAGGTGATGATGGTAGTTACAGTTACTCTCAGCAAACAACCAGCAAAGACTACTCAATTCCAAACAAATATTAAACTTATCGCAAGGGTGTTTTTTGGGGGGGACAAGTAGGAAATTAAGGATTTTTAGGAAAGTCGGAAAATATTTTCACAATGGGATCTTCACAAAGAAGTAGGAAAAGTTCGACCAGTTGAAGGCCTGTCATTAACCTTCACAGGTTTGATGCACATCATGACTTATGATTTGCTCTCTGAAAAGGTTTAACTAAAACCTGATCACAACTACCTCACTTCCTATCTGACCAAATATGACACAAATTAACCCCCTAAGATATAATACATAGGCGCAGATACACCAATGAATGACTTATTAATCTTAAAGGGTTGACAATACTCTCTGATAACATAAATGTCAAATGTTTTACTTTTTCTTTTTGGAGGATCTAGGAGATAAAAATACTTTGTATTAAGTATGATACATAGTTTTACTACATGATAATTGATTTAAATAATGAAGTATACTGTTTTCTTTAAGTAGATCTCCTGATTCTCCTCTATGTTCAACTTATTGAAACATCAGCAATCTGGGAAGAAAAAGGTTAACATATATCTTACCTCTAATGACGCTTGTGCTAAAGACTCCAGTGTGGGCCATTTCTGTAAAGACAGACAGACAAACATTTTGGTAAACTTAGGTCTGAATGTTTGCAAACCACTAGCACAGAATGATGTCAACCAAATTACACACCATTCCATCCAAATGTAAATGATTTAATGGGTTATCCTATAAAAAATGTCAATTCAGAGTTAAAGTTCCCATTCACACTTTTCCATTCTGTGTAATTCCTTTGTTATTTCCTGTTCTGAAAAAAAACTATCATACATGTGCAAAATTTTAAAATCATCTTGATAAATAAGTTATGGTGTAGAAGGACAGCTCTAAACCTGAGCATTGTTATTATGGGTTGCCGCATTTGATCAGAGTGGACAAGCAGGTTGCCTAAGTTAGTTATTATTTTTATTATTCATTTCATGTAAACATATATTGTTTATGTGCATACACAATTTATATAAAGTCTACCCAGTACATTCCATGAGTGCATCATGTTGTGCCAGTCATAAAAGGTTCATTGACCTTTGACCTCATTCAAATTCGACTCATATTTGAACTTGACCTGCGCCTTCAAGAGATGGACCTCTGGTATGAATTTGGTGATCCCAACTCGAAGGTATAGAAAGTTATTGTGTGTACAACACAGCACAGTGCCAGTCATGGAAAGTTCATTGACCTTTGACCTTATTCAAATTCGACTCATATTCGAACTTGACCTGCGCCTTCAAGAGATGGACCTCTGGTATGAATTTGGTGATCCCAGCTCGAAGCTATAGAAAGTTATTGTGTGTACAACACAATTGTTGACGACGCCGACGCCAACGCCGACACCGGAAATAGTGATACCTATGTCTTGCTCCGCTACGCAGGCGAGACAATAATTAATGGATTGGCTGTACGTGTACATAACACTGAACACATGTGAATTGGAATATCTCATGTAAAATCTTAAATAAGATTGGAATGTGATATATACAATTGCATACCTTCATCCATTTGTTGTAATAGTCAATCACCGTGGCAACCAGGGTTTGTTGTAGCATGATCTCCGACACCCACACAGCATATGCACGTTGGTTAATGTCATCACTTCTCACCTAAAACAATCAAACAAACAAAAAATACATTCTAGATATGACGTTCAAAACTACACATTTTCATATACAATTTTGAAAAAAATAAATTTGTTTCACCATGTATCTATTTGCCAAATAGGGGTAAACATTGGGTGCGTTTGCCCCCAGAATATGGTAGTTTTTAAACCTCTGGTAGTTCCAAGTTCAAACTGAGGTTTATTTTTCCATCAAGAACAAAATCATACAATGATACAAAAATAGAACAAACATAACACATTTAAAGCACTGTAGATGATGTATGACATGACTTTTTATAATCATCATCATCATCAGCCATGATCAGTCCATTACAGGGCGAAGGCCTCCCCAAGGTGGTGCCAAAGGTGCCTGTCTTGTGCTAATGCAATCCACTTTGTGTCAGTGAACTTTGTGAGCTTATCACCCCATCTCAGTTTTTGCCTTCCACGATTTCGGGATCTTAGACATGGTCTCCATTCTGGGATATGTTTGGTCCATCTCTTGTCATCTCATCTTGCAAGGTGGCCAGTCCATCTCCATTTTGCTTTTTTTTAATTGCTTTCATTATGTCTGTTACTCTGGTCTGGTTCCTAATCCATTCAGAGGTTTTCCTGTCCATTTTGTTTTTCCTATCATGGTACGCTCCATACTGTGTTGAGCAGTTTTCAATTTCTGTTCCATTTTCTTTGTTACAGCCCAGGATTCAGAACCATTAGTCATTGCCGAAATAACACATTGGTTGAAAACTTTTCTCTTCAGGAAGATAGGCATATTGCTCTTCATAATATCATTGAAATTCCCAAAAGCATTCCATCCAGCTCTTAAATATAGGCCTACATTTCTTTCCAGCACAAAGTAACATAATATATCTTTAAATGAAACATAACGTAATATAAAACACAGTTGAACATTCTACTGTACTGGTAATAATAAACAAAATTATACTGAGGGAACATATTGTGCATGTTTTGCAATTTTTGAGAAAATTATATAGCGATTCACTTGGAAGTGAGCTTATCTTAATGTGGATTGCTCAAAACAAAATAAATCATAATCATAATAAATTGAAATTAAAGCCCAAGTTTAGTTGTGGGGATTTTATCTTATTTGAAAGCTTTATGCCCAAAGGTCATATCACACCAATAACATATTCCAGATTCTGAATGTCTTTCGTTTGTTTTTAATTAATAAATGAAAAATCTCCGGGGGGGGGGGGGGGGGAGTGGGACCCCAAGATTACGGGGTACCCTCGAGATTTTCGACTATGTTTTACATTATAGCATCCAAAGGGTTAATAAGGTGTTAAGATTATCGGAGTTATACATGTACCTCATGAAAAGGAGCAGACTCTGCTCTTTCTGTTATGACTTTTGGGCATGAAGCTTTCAAATAAACAAAAATTCCCAAAACTAAACTTGGGCTTTAAGTTGTACTTTTGTTGATCGAATGAAAAACGTTTGAAGGTACTGGTTAAAATTGAAGTAAGCATCTAGATGTCAGTAGTTTCATGCTTTGTGTAGTTATTATTAACTTTGAGAACTAGCTATACTCACATTTCTCCAAGGGAGATCTCGCTTGTTCTCATCATACCAGTCTAGGAGGCCCTTCCTCACTGCTTTAATTTCATCAGATGTAAAACTATGGGTGCTCCCTTTAACCAAATTATCTCCTTTGGAAAAAACAACAACAAACAAAACAAATGTGAAATTCATGTGGATAGATGATCATATAACACCAATTTACACTTTACAGTAAGCAGGTTTTGTAGAAGGAAGAGGTACAAGAGACCAAATTGCAAACATAAGAAACTGTCTAATCATAGAGAAAGCCATGGAATTCAACCGTCCACTTTATTTATTGACTACTCTAAAGCATTTGGCACAGTGCAGCATCAAAAAATTCTGGAACACCCTAATATCAATGGGCTTCCCAAACCATGCATGTGGTAGAAATACTCAGGACACTCTACTAAGATCAAGAATCCACAGTAAGAACTTGTTATGGTAACTGTGCCTGTTTCAAGATTGAACAAGGGGTAAGACAAGGATGCATACTGTCCCCTCATCTGTTTAATGGTTATGCAGAGTACATCATGGGAATGGCCCTCATTAACTGCAGTTGTGGGATATCTGTTGGAGGCAGAACGATAAAAATAATCAACGGTATGCTGACGAAACCACTGTTAGCAAGCAGTGCACAGGACCTTGAGGATCTTATAGAGAGAATGACAACAGAGAATGAAAAGTTTGGCCTCTTTCTGAACATAGCTAAAACGAAGGCAATGATCATCAACCAACACGAAGAGAACCCCATCATCCATGCAGGAAACCAGGAGATTGAAGTTGTAGACCATTTCAACTTCCTTGGATCCATAATAACAAACAAAGGTGGATGCTCGACAGAGATCAGACATTTAGTTAAAACATCAATACTATGTGCAATGCAAAAGCTTTGGAAGAACAGAAGCATCACTAGAGCCACAAAGATCAGGCTAGTCTCTACTTTGATCTTCCCAATTGCAACATATGCCTGTGAGACATGGGTCATCAATGCTGCAGATCAGAGAAGGATTGAAGCATTTGAGATGTGCTGGAGAAAGCTGCTCTGCATTCCACGGACAGCCAAAAAATCAAATGAAAGCATTTGACATGATATTGGGGAAAGACATCCACTCTTCAACACAGTGTTGAAGCAAAAGCTTCAATATTTTGGTCACATTGTGAGGAGGGATGGAGAAAGTTTACGTTTGGAAAAATAGAAGGGAAGAGAAACATAGGAAGGCAGAGACTCAGGTGGACTGATGGCATTGCTTCCACAACTAACATGTTAATATACCACTGCTACTCAAAATCTCAGTGTCTTCATGAATGGAGACCCTTCATCAATGGGGTCACGAGTACTCAGCCAGGAGTAGAACGACGTCGACGACAATACTTCACAGTTAGTCACTCTGATGACATTTGAGTAATTAAGTTGAAAGGTTGAGTGAACTTTTGCCCAAGTCCACTCAAGTCTTCTTATGTCAGAATGGAATCATCACATGACAGTTGTCATAATATGCATTCTTGCAGTTCTTGCACATGTGGCAAGCCAAATAAACCACTGCAAATTAGGATGGGTATTATACGCAGCCTATGACCTAATAAATCATATTTTGCGAAAAAAAAATTCTGGCATGGTCAACTATTTCTCAAATTGTGCCGTTCTTATCACAGTGTACCCTAAATATTTAATGATTCATTCCATTTGTAAAAGGGTTTAACCCCCCCCCCCCTCTTGAAAGAAAAGGGGGGTGGGTGTATGCGTATAGTGGTGGTGCTTAAAGGTATATCAATACGGTTAACCGACAGGCTACCGACCTTCAAAAATATATAAATCGGTTAGTGCGATTATTGTAAAGGCCTAGCTCCGCACACTGTGCGACTTTTGTCGTACGACTCGGTATTATGACGTAATTTACGTCATTATCATGAATCCAGAAAAATCGCAAGCAAGTCGTACGACTAGTCGTAGCAATTCGGTATGCCAAAAACCTACTGCGAATCGCAAGTCGGATCGGAAGCACCGCACACATCCCGACTCGACTAACTCGTGGAATCGGAATCGGATCGAAATCGGATCGCATAGTGTGCGGAGGCCTTTAGTGTGTGTACAAAGTTCATCTCACTCGGCTCCCAAGTGCAGTTGGTATCATGGAAGGACATTAGGACTTGCTGGGGGAGAAAGTCTGACCTTTGGAATGTCAGAAATGCAGTAGGTCAGTCTGGGGGGCAAGGATTAATGGTGAGTCTTGTCAATTTAGAGAGGAAGAAACATACATCTTTTTAAGTCCCCCTTGTGAACACTGTAGTCTGGTAAGTACATGCTCACAGGATTGTAACTCTTCATTTGTTAGTGGGAATTATCTGAATATCAACAGTAACTGAATATCAACAGTAAATACATATATTATGACAGGCAATCTGTTGTTTAAAGTTATTCCAAACCATTCGGATATTGAAGTCCAGTATCTGGATTAAAAAAAAACACCTTACTGATACAATATTAGTGGTGCTGGTGTTGCATCATTGCACACTATGCACGCATAAGGTTCACACTATCAAGTGGAAATGATGTTGAATTTGTTTTAAGGCCTTTTAGTGGAAAATTGAATTGAATGAAATTGAATTGTAAAATAAGGCTACTTCCACAAATTTGTCATAGGTAATAACAGTTTTTAGAACATTATTCTGTCATTATTTTGTCACTAAACGCGCCGTCGCCTCAAGAAATGGCCGATTAATATGATCATATCACACTGCTGTTCTGTTTTCGGCTCATCTCGGTTGTATATCGCGTGCAAGCTACGCTGATATGCCATATAACCTCATTGGCAAATCGTGGGTTTTTTTTCCATTTTGGATGATGATGATGATAACAAACAACAAATATATTATAATTTTTTGTTGTCGTAGGCAAATCCTCAACGGTTTTGTCGAAGAAACTATCCAAAGGAAAATTTTGAATGAGCTCTCATGCTTGTGAAGAATGGCGCTTCAGAGAGAAGAGGAGCCTTGCGTTGTGGCATCCCCAAGACTA
This sequence comes from Eucidaris tribuloides, assembly GCA_001188425.1. Taxonomy (NCBI): domain Eukaryota; kingdom Metazoa; phylum Echinodermata; class Echinoidea; order Cidaroida; family Cidaridae; genus Eucidaris; species Eucidaris tribuloides. The sequence continues at coordinate 9,414 of JZLH01S0242681.1, read as the reverse complement.
CATTACTAGATAGGGTTGATAGCATTGATCTGGGAAGAGGCTCCATTTTGACCCAGGATGATGGCTCTCGTGGAACATCATCTTAAGTGGGCATCATAGGTTATGGCCTCACCAAAACTCAGGTATTTGAATTGTTTTTTAATGAATGTAATTACAAAAAAAAAACTTTAATAGATAATAGAGCTGAGTAAAAAAATCAATTCACCTAATTTCAATACTTTTTAATGTAATGTAATATAGAAGACATCAAGACAACAAAATAAAATGCATCATTTTTATCAATTTGTCTTGTTCTTTTGTTATTTTGCTGTAGGTGATTCATCTGGCTACTGACATGGCGGATGAACTTGGGAGGCGACCAAAAGAGAAGAAAGGAAAGCTTCTATGAAACATGGTACAGGCTTTTCATGCGTCGCTGGCCCCAAGTGCATCTTGGGGCCAGCATATAAGCACATAAGCTGCAAATGAATCATGCGAGGGTGACAACGGATGCAGTATTGACACACTACTGCAATGAGCTTCACTGAGTGATCGAGAAATACAATCTATTTAACAAGCCCCACAATATCTACAACGTGGACGAAACAAATTTGAACGTGGAGCACAAACCACCAAAGGTCGCCAGTGCAGCCAAGAAGTCGAGAACTAATTCCATCACGTCACCAAGAATTGCGACCACAACAGTTCTGGCATGTGGTAATGCTGCTGGAAGAGCGTTACCACCTTATTATGTTTTTAAGGGGAAGAGGAAGTCATCAACCTCCACTTCAGCTCCCCCATCTGAAGACCATCGGATTGGACCTACATGTATGGGTGACATGGGAGCACAGAATGCGGCAGACAGTTTCCTATGTTCTAGAACGCCTTCTCCTCCTGAACCAGCTCAAAAGAAAAGGCAAACCACCCCATACTAAAGGGCTTCTGGTGTGTGCATAACAGAGAACCACGTGTTCCTCAAACTCATCAGAGCAAAGGGTGAGAGAACCAAGAAAAAGATCGCGAAGAAGGAAGACTTCTGAATGCAGTGATCAGGCAGGACCATTGGGTGTCGAGGCGACTACTACAAACACAAGCCGATGACTCTTTGACAATCGTCAATTCGGTAGGAGCAGAACATCGGACGGGGGAGGAGGTCCGGAATAAGTGGTCAAGTACCAATCTGTGGTAAAAGAAAGCGGAGTGAATAATTAAAGGCGGCCAGGAAGACCGGCAGTGGACCAACGGATACACGTGATTTGGATGACACCGAAGAAAGAGTTTTGGCTATCATAGGTCCGACAGCTGTTAGTGGCATCGATGGGGGGACTGACACATTTGAATCCGAGGTGCCGTCGGTCCCGTCGGACCCCGACATACCATCAACATCATATAGCAGACCGTCAACATCATCCAGTCGCATGAAACAGAAGACTACTGGAGAGAAGCGGTCGTATTCTGAACAGCTTTTGGATCTTGAGAGGAAAAAGCTGAAACTTTTTGAAGATTTCCTGAACTTGAAGAAGGAGCAATTACTGGTAGGAATAGTACTACGCTAAATTAAGATGAAGGTGGTTTGCTAGCGAACATGTCGTGCAAATTATGTACCAGTAGAAATGAAACATTCCCCTTCTTAGTATTTTATCCTAACACTCGAAATGCATATCTAAATGTTATTGTTTACACTAGGTTTTCCAATTTCTTCTCTGTAATAGATCGAAAAGGAGAGGCTAGCTGAGGAGAAGGGTAAACAAATACTGGAGGAACAACGACTGGACATGGAAAGGAAGTGATTTGACCTGGAGCAACAAAAACATAATTGATTTTGCTATGAAAAAATAATTAATAAATCACACACTATCATCTTGAAATGCGTTCTCCTTTTATTATTGTGGTTGTAACGGTTTGTGAGTGTTCATTGATTTTTTCAAATGTTTAAATCCGAACTGAAGTGTTAATCGTTGCTGCAAATAAATGACTGGTATTCATAGAGAGACAGGAGGGGGAGGGTGGCGTGAGAGGGAAGAGAAGGGGAATCGAGGGAGTGCAGTATGTGTGTGTGTGTGTGTGTGTGTGTGTATGTGTGGTGGTGGGGGGGGTGCGGGGTGGGGGTGTCCTATAATAATATAGAACGATGTGTGATTTCGGAGCGGGGCCAAGGGAGACTAGGAGAAAGATCCTAAATTTTCTTCCGGGGAAGAGAGGAACCTTTATAAAACTGACGCGGTACCGACAGAGGCAACTCCCGGCTTCCTCATCGGCCGCTCTGTAGGGCTTCTGTGAAAAATAAAAATTGTTTGGGTCCAGGGATACGGAAATATAGATGTTAACATTCCTTTAATCCACGAATATATATTTGCACACAACAAATATCAAATATGTCACATAATGCCATACCAATTGCCGTAATCAAACTGCCGAACATACAGAATCTGATTCATTTTGATATATTTCGCTTGCCATAGTTATAGCGTGACAGGCATTTATTGCGAATATAAGTCATTTAATGTACGAAAAACAAAACTTTACATTTATATTTTCCTCACAAAACTTGAACGTAACATGTGTTCATTACGATGAAACATAGATATCGACATATAACGTCTTAAATAAGCGAAATATATACAAAATCTACCAATAATGTAATGAGACTGGTACAAAAGACAAACAATTTACGGTATCTTTGTTGAACCAATACTCTATTGAGGAAATGTTGTCTTTATTTGTGCTTTTTAAATAATTATAACAATTAGGTCTTAGATTTAATAGATGTAAAATGAAGCCTAATTCAAATAGAAGTAACAGATATCTTTTTGAACAAATGCTTTTCCATATACATTTTACGATTGAAAAACATATTATGTCAAATTTTAAATGAGCATGGATTCTGTGACAAAGACTAATTCACAAACACGATACTCTTGATAGCGACTTTACTACAGTCTGTAGTTAGAGATGTCACGGTTTCGTGAAATGCAAATTGTTGTCCGTCATATCTCCAGACATCAGTGACAAATATAGCACTGGAGATACGACGGTTTCGTGCAACCGGCCCCTGATAAAGGGGTAAAATTTAGCAAAACATTGCCTATGTTTCTTATTGAAATCTACTCCAGTCCATGTAATGGGGTACTCCTGTTAAATGGGTAAAAAATGGCTTGCAAATGCCTACCCAATTAAGTGGAGACCACTGTACTAGTAGTACTAAAGTAATTGAATTAGTATTCTGTCTGTAACACTAACAGTTTAGCTTGAATTGATTGAATTCAACCATCTTACGTTCAGAGCTATTGGCACAACTTGTCTTTTTCTTCGACTTCAGTGGACTGCTCACACTACGTCGAATTCCCTTTTTCTTCATGATGAATGACAGCTGTTGTACTTGATTTTGCGGTGAACAATAGATGTTATGCAGACATTTCATGCATTTCATCCAGCAATTTCACCCGGCATTCCCAGGAAACTCAAAACCAAAGATCCTAAAGCGGTGCGAAGCACCGCGCTATATCGTCTTTGCTCAAAACCTCAAGCACGCACAAGTGTCAAGTCTGTACGTAAATTTGGAAGTACGCGCGTTCAGTGAGGGAATTCCCCGGCTCGGTCGAATGTTAACTCGTAGGGGTGTACAATCGACAATATAGCCAGAGAGCTTCACAATTTTTTTCATATTCCAATTCCTTGAAAAAGTCACGAACATAATCGTGCCTCGAATATTTTAACAAAAGTAAAATTCATAACTTTGATGAAACTAAAAGTTTGTGAAATGAAAGTAAATATTTAAAACGTGGTCCCCCATTTTATTCCGACCTTATCTTATATGAGATTGTTGGATGACGCCCCTCAAGGCTGCCACTCGTAGGGGAAATCCCTACCGTATGGGGGGGTGGGGGTAGGGATTTTGGACGTGGCGTAGGGGGTACTGGATACCGACGGGGAAAATGAACCTTGCCGTAGGGAAACGTAGGGGATTTGATGACGGCCTTGGTGTTGTAAAGGGGGTTTTTGAACAATTTTTCAGAAATATCGTAAATTTTCCCAAGGAAAGTCCGATTATTAATTCGCAGCCATGTTTGTCCCTCTCGCCGAAGAAATTGGCTGATCTATATTTTGCATTTCTAAGGATATTTTTTAAGGGAAAAAAAACCTTCGTAGGGAAAAGTCGACTTTTGTAGAAGAAAACCATAGGTTCATATCCGCAGGGGGGCCAGTGCACATTACAACGTGGGACAACCATGTGCGCGTGGTGAAAAAACGCGTAAAAAGGGTCGTTTACACCAGGGTCGGACGAGTACGCGCGTTACATCGAAAAAGGGTATCAAAATCCGCCAAAATCGGGGAAAAAGGGTAATACTTTAACAAAGGCTACTATGAAAAGGGTATCTTTTTCAGACTTGATACTTGTTTAATGGGTTATACTGAGACATCGCTTTCATCACAGTGTTTAAGGGTCTATTTTTGAAAGTCATACCGCGCATGGTGTACACCTTGTAATCGGCAACTGGCACCCCCCGAGGTCATATAGGGAAATATGGTTAGTTAAAGCGTAGGGGAAAAGTGTGTCCGTAGGGAAAATACGCATGCGCGTAAGGTGAATCAAAATTTGAGTGCAGCCCTGGCCTGAACCCCCTTGAGTCGCGCACCAGCTGAGCTGAAGGCATGTGAACGTAATGTTTTCGTTTTGCGTGACTGCATGCTTATATACTAGATTAAAAAGATGTTTTCCATGAATGTTCCAGTAGTTGACGTCAATCGGGACAATTTTGGCGATTTTTGGCCAGCAATAATTCTGGCAGTTAAGTCTTCTGCATTCGTCGCTGTTGATGTAGAACTAAGTGGACTAGGATGTCGGAAGAAGTTGATGGCAAAGTAAGTTATGCGTTTTCAGTCCCACACGTTTACTTTCCTTTGCCTGTGCAGTGGTGGGTGGTTTTGTCGAATGTTGAGCAGAAATAGCTAGCAGTATACTAAGTTAGATCTAATAAATATTTTTTTTCCATCAAGTTAGTTGTGTGTACTGTAGATGATTCAACCGCCTGCTGTTGAAACATCTACCCTGTGTGTTTTCCAGTGTTCCAACTGCGGAGATTTCATGTGATGAGTGGGGGGGGGGGGGGGGTACAAAACGCTGAGGCGCCGAAGGCGAAATAAAAATGCTACCCTCGTTGCGCTTTTGTGTACAAAGTAATGAGTGGTTGTTTCCATGCAGTCGTGGCTCAAGACTGTGCTCTGAAATTCACCTTTCTAAACAAAATTATGCTGAAATATTGCTCCAAATGGATAATTGACATGATTGAAGAGTATAGAATTAGAAGTGCTTTTGATGAAATTGAGTTAGTGATTGTTGAGAAGTCGATACATGCTGCTGCTGAGTGCTGGGAATTTTTTTGACGAAATTTTGGTCAAATTGACCCAACCTTGTACGGGTCAGGGGACACTTTTTAGCTTGGTCTAATTCAAAATGTATCTCAAATTACTGGACTAGTTACAAGGATTACGAAAATAGTTGAGAAGTCGATACATGCTGGGAAATTTTTTGACGAAATTTTGGTCAAATTGACCCAACCTTGTACGGGTCAGGGGAGGGGTCAACTGGGGGCAAATTTTTAGCTTGGTCTAATTCAAAATGTATCTCAAATTACTGGACTAGTTACAAGGATTACGAAAATATATTATTTATCATGTATTTTGTGCTTTGATGATGAGATATGAGGTCACTTCCGGTCAAAGATCAAATGAGGTCAAATTTAAAACGTCGTCCAAATTTGATAAGTTACATATGAAATTGTTTGTCTAATAGAGGACATGCCAAATATATATACAGTTAAGTGTTTTTGACATTCATTTATTCGAGAAATGCATAAACTGAGACCCTTGTTTTTAGAAGAAGAAGTACTTAAGTCCACAATATTGAATATTGGAAATCGACAAGTGTGACAATGCTTGTTTTTGTCCTATATTCATCGTTTATTGTGTCATTTGATTTTACCAAGTTTGGATGTACAACTGAAACAATTGTGATCTGTAGACAAATTTGAAAACTTTGAGCCTTTGTTTCTCAAAAGTAGTATTATGCAGGGCTCGACACTACCACTTGCCCGCTTGGCCGGGGCAAGTAAAAGATCAAAATATTGAAGTTTACTTGCCCAATTGGGCAAGTAAACTTTTTATTGTCAAAAGGGAAAAATATGTCCAAAGAGAAGTGCAAAAAATATGTTTGAAAAATTGTGTTCAATTAAACTTCAAAATTTCATTTTGTCCAATGTACTTCATTTTGATGCAGAATAAATTTGCTGATTCATTCCTGTATTTATCAAAATTAATGATAAGATCAAATAATGCTTGAATCTGTTATTTTTTTTTAATGACTGCAGAAAAAGTTCTTTTTTTCTGAGTCATTACAAAATAGATCAGATCAAGCAATTATTTTGATCTTATCATTAATTTGATAATACAGAGGAGAAACAGCACAAATTTTATTCTGCTTCTTAAATTCTCTCTGCAAACCTTCATTCAATTAGTACTTCAATTTTCTTGTTGTTTGGATTTGAAAGCTTGAGTGTACATGTAAAACATCAAACTGTGTGTCAAGTGCCTAGGTGCAGTACGTACTACTATGTATATATTCCTGTCGCCATTTGTGTGTCAGTGATGATGTTTGTGCACGGATTGTAGAATTTCAATTGACTCTTTAAATATCTTGAATCACACCTTTGACAACACCCAAAATTAAAATAAAAAATCAGAAACTTCCAGTGCCATAGCAAGTGCCATATCCTTCAGGTTCAGTGGTTAAAATTAGTGAGAAATAATAATTTTTTATGTTCTTTCACCATTATTTTCGGGCAAGTAAATTTCTGTTCGGCAAGTAAAAATCAGAAAGTGATCGTTTTTACTTGCGCCAAAGGCAGAGTAAGCAAAAAAAGTTATGTGGAGCCCTGTATTATGTTGACTTCAGTACTTTTTATTCTATATCTTCATTACCAATGACCCAACATATAATCTTGAACACATTCCACGTAAGGGTCAAACATCAAACTCAAAAATTAAAGTGAAGCAGTGATTTTTGTCAGCTTATGAGTTCCAAAAAGAGGAATATTGAAACCATCTAAATCCTCAAAGATTGTTTTAAAATACAGCATTTGAATTAAAGTTAGCAGCCTCCTGAAATAACATTTGAACTTTTTGTGGTAAAAAAAGAAGTGTTTGGTAATAAATTAACAAACAGAGAAAATAAATGAAGGCTGAATTCATAACATGTTGCTTTTTTCTGCATCATTACGTAGCTATCCAGTAAATTTTGACTAAAACATAAGATATTTTTCGAAATGCTTTTGCGCATTTTTCCCAGTATTTCATCATGAAAAACACCGCGAAATTATGTCACGCGAGTATCACAAAATAAGGGGAATTTTTTTAAATTACTAAAAAACTAGAAAGAGTTTCAGCTGGTGTTTTTGACATGTAAAGTGAATAAGTGGTGGTATGTGTAATCAAGAGAAAGTATAACATTTTCATTTAACCCTTCATACCTTGAAGAAAAAACAATCTCAAGAGTGTCACCGCGAGTCACGCATAACTGTATGTCCGGACAAGTCACAAACGCAGAGTAATACGATCAAAAAATTCGAGAAATAAGTGAAGCTGATTGCTTATCTGATTTCATTAGGTAAGCTTTTCCATCAATTGTGATAAAAACATGATATTTTCAATGCTTGTCATATTTTGCCCAGATGCCTGTTTCATTATGAAAAACACCTCTTAAAATATGTCATGACAAGGTTTAAGATCTGAGCCACCAATTTCACTGCCAAAAACTGTGTAAAATATGTTAAAGGTGGCTCGGAATTTCCCCTTATTTTATGCAGAATTTAATTAGGCTACAATTAGTATAATTTCATTTTTACATTAAATAAATTTAATTGGAAGAAAAATGGAAAAATGTTACCCCTACCCATAATTTTGAGAAGTGTGAAATAAAAAGGTACATTTGCCAAAAAAGAATATCTGGGAAAACAGTCACCAAGTTACAGGCCTGAAAATTTAATTAATGTGTGCCTTATATATTTCCCCTTAAAGTGATAGATTTCCTGATATCGTTGCCTTCATTAACTTTTTTTTTCTAAAAATACTTGAACAATTTAGATTTTAACTGATTTTTGAACCAAACGTAAGTACCACCTGCTGTACATTTCTATTATTTTCATAATGTAATATGAAATTTATGATTTTTCTCTTCTAAAACTACCCACCTGTTTCTTATGAATATCATTCTAATACAAAAATTGCAATATGCATACATTAGTTTGTTGCTATTCCTGGGCAAGCCTGCAGCAAGCTTGTCAGGCGCTAAGAACAACGCTTTGTTAAACAGAATATAATGCATAAAATTTGGCATTTCTTATGACACTGTTCTAAAGGCAAACATGATACCCTAGTCTGGCTTCCAGACAATTTGTAGATTAATCCATCTGAAAATTGATAAGAGAAACTGCTATCCTTTGGTCAGACTGCTTTGAATAATACAAAATCTGGATTTAAGGCACAGTAATATGCTTTGGAGTAAAAATAGTCCAAGAGTGAGTGTACAATGGAGGTCAAAAAGTCGCATTGTCTAGAACTAGAGACTACAATGTGCCCAGTACTAACACTGCAAAAATACAACACAAAAAAAAAAAAAAAGTTGACCAAATCTAAAAAACGGAAAGCAATATTTTGGCATTTCTGACTTCAGAATTCGAGCAACAAAATTTCAGCTCTAGAGAACATAATTATTAGTTTTGAAAAAAAAAAGTTCATAGTTTTGGTATTTTTGGCAGTCAAATGGGTAGACCTTGAACCAGTATCGCGGCGGAGTTACAGAATGGGTAATTTTTTTAAATAGTCTTGAAAAACTGGAATTTTAACACTTCTATCAAAAGGTATTGCAGCAATTACATATCATAGTTTATTCATATAACATTAATAATTTAAAGCTTTAAAAACCTTATCGACAGCTATGAAACGACTGTTGTCCGTGAAGTCACCGCATTTGTGTCAGCGCGAGTCACATTCTTCTTTGGCCATGTTCTCGCAACAATGGAATTGAGCACAATCTAACTTACAACAGTGAATTGAGCTAGTATTCAGCCTTCTAGTTCAGCAAAAACTAACTTAAATCAATCACTTGTAGTTTCATAGGAAAAATCAATTTGAATAAAGTACTGTCAAAATTTCCTCTTTTATGCACTGTCACTACGAGTCACAGTCAAAGAAATTGCAATTATATACAAAAGGTATTCGATTGATTGAACAAATCAATTTCGAAGACTGAAATTCATGGTGTTGCCAGTGCCTTGATTCAAAAAACATGTTAAATTTGGTTTGAATTAAAGCCAGTTTGATAAGCAGTAAAGACAATTGAAACTTGAAATTTTGTTGCCAAAATGTCACGCGAGTCAG
>JZLH01S0242632.1:80412-97474 GCA_001188425.1 Eucidaris tribuloides | reverse complement strand
TTAAAGGGAGTTATAGGCAAAAATATGATTTTATACATAAATATGCATAATTAATTACTTAAAAATAGAAGATAATTATTTTTCAAAAATCTAACTATACAGGCGTGGAGATTACGTCGGGCTCTACGTACGTGCAAAATTTCGCGGCGATCGCACGATCCGCGGCCGAGATCTGAAGGGGGGGGCCAAATTAGCCCCCCCCCCCGGGCTATGCAATTTCAAAAAAGCCCGGGCTGATTAGGGTTAAGTAAACAAATTACAGACAAATCCTCCCAGGTGGGAGATCCACTCCAGCTAGTGTATAGTTGGTATATATTTCAACTCATTTGGTTCTTGAGGCATTTTCAAGTGTTCCCAATCATGTCACTAACCTTTAATGGATTGTCGCCAAACTTTCATTAATATGTTTCTCTCATTGTTCTGCTTTTACCAACTTGATGTCAGGTGGTAATACTGATAGAAGAATAAAAGTCAGACATCCACGTGCATTCAGAAAATGCAGAGAAGTAAGAAGAATACTGTGAAATTTATGAACGAATTTGGCTAAAGCACTCATGGATTTTTAACTGTTTGTTCAACTCTTATCATGGGCAATTCATAGAATGGCAACTTCAACACTTTTTTTAATGACAGTATGGAGAATTCTTCTTTGGTTATGTACACAGATTTTCATTATTTTCATATTTCTTAGATGTCAGTTGAGAAGGTGACCTCACAGACCACTTCAGTAATGTATTCAAATTCATGAATATTTTTCTCGTGCAGACTAGTTTCTTTCATCAATAATTCTTCAATGATAAAAATGTAACTTGCCTACATTAGTTGTTTTGCTATGTCCAGCAAACTTCCTGCAAGCTATCAGGTAGTCATTAGCAACCTTTGTCAAACAGGTTTGCATATAATCTGCATATATTATCGGAGCATTTCAGGAAAGCATGCAAAATCACTTTTGCTGAGACTTCCTTGAACAACAAGCAAGATGAAATTGGATTTTTGATGACAAATAAGAAACAATGAAAATTTACGTACAACTCCAGTGGGGAATTCTCCACAATCGGGTTTGACTATATTTTAATACTTACATATGTTAACTATCCCATCATGCACCAGGTCATCCTGATGCTGAGCTCCGACCTCGACCCCGAAGATGACAAGGACAAGGCCGCCCTCGATCATCTCCTTACGGTCGTGCTGCTGGAGCTGAGACTAGACCGCAAGTCTTTCGGCGATGTGTCGGCCCGCACCCCCCACCACGAGGTGCAGCTCATCGTCATGCGGCTTCTGAGCGTGTTCATGTCACGCACCAAGTCGGGCACCAAGGCAGCCAGCGAGGTGAGTTGTGGCATGACGGTAATCTGAGTTTATTTATTTTCATTTTGATATAAAGTTGATTATTTGTCAGTGATGGAAAATCTGCAGTACCATGTGGAAATAGTTCACATCAAATGTAGCAAATATTTGTAGGATTGAAGTTTTACAAGTGGATTTTCCATCATTGGCTTAAACTCACAATCTTTATAATATACATTACCTTTACATTTATGATAACAATAGTCTGCAATATTTTAGCTCTAAACATGGATTACCTTCTTTTTCTTTCGATACCCACTGTATATCACAGTTTTTGTTTTAAGTGTTTTTTTAATATCCCTTATTGTAGCTGTTCTGTATATTTCTGTGTACAACGAAACTATTAAAATAATAACCTCAATCGCTTAAGAAGTTATACTACAAGTGTTGACACAAAATCTAGAGGCGTGTCATTGAAATAACTGATTGATAAATAAATAGATTCTCGTTGCACTTTGTCCAAGATTATTAATTAATATTGCCTGTGATATTTTTTTCACAGCAGCTCATAAAGCACTTGTCTTTGTTTAGTAGGTGAAAGTAGTGTTATAAACAATGGAAAACTGAACTTACTTGTAAGTCCAATTTTCCATTATTTAAATAAATGCTTTCACTTATTTCACTCGACTGGATGACTATTAACAACATTGATCACACTCTGTTCAGTGTTTATCCTGCGTCGAGATGCAAAAAAAAAATTAATAACTCTAGAAAAAGTGTATTTAATTTGATATTTTGCCTATGCTTATTGCAGTCCTCCACCCAGATATCCCACGCTACTGCCGCAGCCCTCCTCAGCTGTGGGGCTGTGGACCACTGCCTTCTGATCCTGAAAGCTCTCCTAGACCACTGGAAGGAAACTGGCATAGATGATGTGAGTAAAGAGGACATCTTTATCAATGTGATAACATTATGTTAGCCTGGACATATTACATCACAGTTAGATTGCTCTTTGCTTCATTCAAAATGGATACACACACATTACACGCATGTAGCTACATGCGTGCATGTAGCTGTATAATACTTGGTTTAAAATCAAATATTTAACAATTTAGATTTGCAAATAAATGTTTTAAAATTTATTATTATTTTTATAATGTTAAAACACGAGAAAACTGGAGATAGGATTTTGCTGGGTGTGCTTTCATAACATATTCATAACTGTTCTGAGTTTCATGATTAATTAATAATTCTGAAGACAGATTTCAAAACTTTGGTCCGAAAACAAGCTGTGTACGAATAATAGCATTTGCACATGGCCAATGAGTATATGTTTATGTGTAATTAACAATGACAATGGAATCTACCACCTGTTCAAGTTAATGATTAATGAGGTCTGTGATATTGTCTATTCAAGCCAAGTTCTTGCCCTCATGATTATGCATACTTATCAGTTACTAATTATTGTGACTGTTTGTTTGTGTGTAATTGACATTGACAATGGAATCTGCCACCTGTTCAAGTTAATGATTAATGAGGTCTGTGATATTGTCTATTCAAGCCAAGTTCTTGCCCTCATGATTATGCATACTTATCAGTTACTAATTATTGTGACTGTTTGTTTGTGTGTAATTGACATTGACAATGGAATCTGTCACCTGTTCAAGTTAATGATTAATAAGGTCTATTGTATTTGTCAAACGTTCCAGCCCAGCTCTAGCCCTCAGTTATGCATACTTTCTTAGCCAAGGCTTGGCTTGAACAGGTGACAAATTACATTCTGTCATTGAAACACAGACACACACACATTAATGTGCTATGGCTGATATTGGGCACAGCTCATATTTTGGGCGGGCCACAATTTGAAATTGGCCATCAGAATTATTATGAAACTTAGAACAAAGAATATGCAATAAAACTATATCCAGCAAAATTGTACCCTCTCCAGCTACCACTTGTGTACAGCTGTACGTATCAATACAAATCATCATAATCGTAGATTTCAGTTGCTGACAATCATCAGCGTTAAATGTTGTGATGATGATGATGATGATGATGATGATGATGACGATGATGATGATGATGATGATGATGATGATGATGATGATGAAGGTGATGAAGTTGAAGGTGATGATGGTGGTGATGATGATGATGGTGATGATGATGGTGATAATGATGACGATGATGATTATGATGATGATGATGGTGATGGTGATGATGATGATGGTGATGGTAATGATGGTGATGATGATGGTGATAATGATGGTGATGATGATGGTAATGATGGTGATGATGATGATGATGATGATGATGATGATGATATTGATAATGATAAAGATGAAGATGATGGTGATGATGATGATGATAATACCATATATTTTTTTTCCTTCAACAGGAGCCAGCTCCACCAGGAGGCAACCTCCTCAAGCCACACCCACCCTCAGCACCACCTGACATGTCTCCATTTTTTCTACGTCAATACGTGAAGGTATGTTTTCACTTCATTACATTGAATCAGAAATAAAATTTGTAGTTTACAGTATTTTTTTCATCAAGTTATGTAGCAACAGGCCAGACATGGCTCATGCTGCTTCATGACCTTCTTGAAGGAGGTTGAATTTGTACTTATCATTATATTTTGTCTTGTTTGCATGTTATTTGCAACCATATTTTGAAAGCTGAATTATCTGCGCATAAACAACAGAATTAGAGAGTTCATTGATAGCCCTTGATATTTTATCAGGTATAAATTAGCACTTGTAGATATCTTTTTTCCTGCAAGAATTAAAATCAATTCAGTGTATTCACTACACCACCCCCAAAGTGTCACAAGTATTGTAGTTAGAGCAATTTTCTTCGGCTACCTATTGCTTGAATAGCATCCAGATTTGTTCAAAATAGCTGTCATACTGTGCCTCCCGCTGGAATTATTTGTGGTGAATAATGGAGCTCACCTCCAAACTTCGTCGAGTTTGTTGACCAAAAAACATGTAAATCATAATATTCTGTAAAGATTGGGGTAGTAAATTATTGATGTTTTTTGTTACAGTACTTTGTATTTGTAAAATTAAAACTGACTGTAATATTTTGATGGTGATGAGTTTGAGTAACCAGGATGTGATTTTTTTCTCATTTCATCCCTTGCAGGGACACGCTGGTGATGTCTTTGAGGCCTACCCACAACTGCTGACTGAAATGGTTCTCAGGCTTCCATATCAGGTGAGATTGCATACAGTCAAAGGTCATTTGTGTCCTCATTGGTGATCCGCGCAATCACGGATCACCATAGATGTTGTACGAATTTTTTTTCTTTCTATGTTTGTTTGTTTCTTTATTTATGTTTCTTTCTGGTCACTTTTTGTTCCGACGATAACTCAAGAACGATAGTGTTAATAATCTTGTAACTTAACATAGTATGTCTCATGTTAACACCTCGGCATGGTAACCCAGACAATGTGATAGAGCATGTATGACGTCATTTATGACGTCATTTGTAAAAAAGCTAGACTTAACCTACATGTGCGATATTTCGAGCCGGCAGTCGAATAAATGAACCAAATTTGGCAAAGGTCAAGTTGAAGTCAAGGGTCAACTTTTGGTCCAAACCATGTGCGCGCGCGCGTCTCCAATGGCGTGTACGGGCGCGTCAAAATATTAAAATGCTCCAAATGACTTTTTATTAACAGTACTACATGTTTCAGGTCATTTGGAGCATTTTGGTGCGCACACGTACGCGCGCGTTTTTTTCGCGCGCACCCCTTTTCCGTCCGAATACTGTTGTTTTTTCGATGGATTTGGATTTCTGACTGAATTCTCCATCAATTAGAACCCTTTCCGGACCACTAGGACCCAAAATATCGCTTACGAGTCCAAAAAACATAAATGCGCGCGCATTGCGCGCATAGTGAATAATGGCCATTTTTAAATCACTCATAACTCTTTAAACTTAACGATGACCCCTACTTTTTATTGCTTATTCTGACAAACTATGACGCGTAAATAGCATTTCAGGCATCGCTTTCTATGCCAAAGTGTTGTGACGTCATCTATGACGTCACAAAGAAAAATCGTAATTTGCGTATATCTCATGACTGGAGTCGAGTAACATAACCAAACTTGGTACAAAGTAACTTCAGGTCAAAGGTCATCATGGGTGCTTATCATATGCATGCGGGCGTCACAACAAACGCGTACGCGTACGTTTAATGTTAAGTCTTAAATCAGTCATTTTTCTCTAGAATAAACAATGACCCCTATCTTGTATTGCTCATTCTGATAGCCTATGATCCGTAGATAACGGTTCAGGCACTACTTTGCATGCCAAATACTTGTGGCGTCATCTATGACGTCACAAAGAAAAATCGTATTTTGCACATATCTCATGACTGCGTTGGATTAAGATAAAAAACTTGATACACAGTAACTTCAGGTCAAAAGTCATCACTGGTGCTTATCATAACCGTCCGCATGTCGCGACGAACCCGTACGCGCACGTCGAATTTTCAATTAATGTTTGATAGACAATTTCAGGTGATGAGGGACATATTTCATCATGCAATGATAACTGATGCACATTGTTTGCTCATTTTCTTTAAATTTAATGATCAGAGTGGTTAGGGGGATCACCAATTCGTCTTAGTGACGAATTCCCACCAAACAAAGTTTGAAGGGGGTATATAGGAATCGGCGTACAGTTAGGTGGTTGGTCGTTCCATTGCAAATGTTGCGAATCAAACTATTTCCTCCGTTTTTGACCAATGTGTATGAAATTTGGCTCACACATTGGTCTTGGAATGACGATGTGCAAGACACATTTTTTGAATTTGTCGAAAACTGTGTTTCCATGGTAACTTCATATAAGAGGCTAATTCCTCACATAAGGCCGTGTTGATAGGGTAGGGGTATTAATCACCTTCACTGACGTCTAGTTCGTGTATGATTTTTATGAGGGGAGGGAGTTATCATTTCCGTCCATGTGATGTCAGATATCTCAGTCAACCAATGCTTGTTCCCACATTATGACATGAACATACTTCCTTCGTATTTTTCTGCTTCTTCTAAATTTGTCTCATCATATGTTAAATTCTTGTTATTTGTCTTTATTTTGTTTCAGATGAAGAAGATTTGTGATTCTGCTCCGTCCGTTGGCATTCCTGTTTTTGACCAAGCATGGTTCTACTATCTTTGCGAGGTAATTGTACTCTTAATCGTCCACAATATCTTGGGTTGAAAATCCACCAGGAATTTATATCTTTTAAGAGTTTTGCGAGAGAGTATTAAGATAAATTGGAAGGATTGAAAACCATCCTCAATGTGGGTTAAATTTCGAGAATTAAAGAAGCAATACGCAAGGTTTATGTTGTAATAGTTTCATGGTTAGATCTTACCTCCTTGATCGACAGGTTATATCAAAAAAGCTATGCTGGCATACAGTGAGGGATCATACATAATTTTCCATATTTTTGCATCTTTATCCTTAAAGGCATTGTTTAACAATGTTTCCGGTTGAAAAAAAAATGAGCTACATGATTCCCCATGCTACTGGTGTCTCTGATAAGGTCTAAAAATGAAGCCCTGATAAAATTCCAGTTGAAAACAATCTTTAAGTGCTTTTTAAAACTGAAAATTATTGAGCGACTATCCTACTTTTCCCCTTTAAACTGTGGTCTTGAATTTTTGCCACTGACAATAATTCATTTGCTGATTTGTATCCATACACAGTTTGCTAATGAGAGCATAACTGTCTAAACTTTTGTGTTTGAGGATATTTATAACAGTCATACGTGTTATGGAGCAAAGTTTGACAATTTTTCAAATTGGGATACTGCCATGTGTCTTTAAATATGGGTGCAATCATATACGCAAGAGCTCAGGCCTTACATGTTAAAGCGACCGAAAAAAGTCGCTTATTGTGATGTTTTCGAGCTGGCCTGGCTTGGATAATATTCGGGAATGCCCGTATATTTTCGGAAAACAAGCACACACGAATTGTGTACATTTCCCTGTGCAGCACGCATTCAACCGAATAAAGGTGAACTGCACACGGCCCTACCTTCAATGGCAATTCTGTTCGTAACTCCACGATTCTCGTTAAGCGCGGCCTTGCAAGCGAATGGTATTGAACGTACATGGATTAGGAGTGGTGCATCCCTTTAACATATACCCTATAAACTTGTCTAGGTAGTGACTTGTTCTGTACTGCCACTGTTCATTAGTTTCTTTGGCATAAGAATTGATGTAATTGATAATTTATTGTTTCTAAACAATTTAAAAGCAGGAATTTTAAAGGTAATATACATTTGTTTAGAAGTTTCATTTTACCAGAAAATAGTTGGGTAGACCCATCTCACAGCTGGAGGGGGTGAAGTACACGAAATGTCTAGGGGTTGGATTTCCCCCTCCCCTGCCCTTTTAAGGGTAAGGACAAAACAACACCATTTCAGCCTAACCATTCAGTTCTTCTCTTATTAACCCTCAGTACATGATGACCCAGCAGACACCGTTTGTCCGACGCCAGGTCCGCAAGCTTCTGCTCTTCATCTGTGGGTCCAAAGAGAAGTATCGCCAACTCCGAGACCTTCACGCCCTGGAGTCTCACATGAGAGATATCAAGTAGGTTAAATTCAGTGTTGTAGTCAAAACTGGTCTTGGGACCTTGGGACTACTTTTGTTTCGGTCTTGGACTTGGTCCTTGGTGCCAAGACCTGATGCAAGACAAATGGAGCCATCAATTTAGGTGTGGTCTCTGTTTTGGTTTCGAGACCTGATCCAAAACAAATGAACCATGATCAGTTTTAGGTGTCGTCTCAGTCTTAGTCTCATTCTTGGTCCTGGTCTCAGCCTTGGACTCGAGACCAAATGCAAACTTAATGGAATCATCACTTTTAGGTTTCGTCTCAGTCTTAGTCTCAGTCTTGGTCTTGGTCTCAGCTTTGGACTCAAGACCTAATGCAAACTTAATGGAATCATCACTTTTAGGTGTCGCCTCGGTCTTAGTCTCGGTCTTGGTCTCAGTCTTGGACTCGAGACCTTATGCAAAACAAATGGAACCATTAATTTTAGATGTGGTCTTGAAACTCCTTGTCCTGACTAATGATTATTTTAAAAGTGAAAGATGGAGAACAAAGTTGTGTGGCAAGACTAAAAACATTGTTTTTTGTAAAGTGGAGCAACATTTTACACTTTGCTACCTTAATTTGTCAGCAGAAAAGTGGTACATCTCAGAAAAATCTACTTTTGCTGTCAGTGGGAAAGTAGAATGGTTAATTAAGAGCATCTTAAACAGACCGTATTAATGATAATTAATACTTTTTGCCAGTACCATCAGATCATTGTAATGAAATTTATTATCATACTTGGTGAACATTATGGAAATGTTCTCATCAAATTATTAATCTTTGTTGCCAAAGCAAGGAAACAAAGCCAAAACTGCAATCGTCATTTCATTGAAGATTGAACTTCTGTCTAATGTGCTTTTGTGTTCTGTTGTTCATCAGGCAAATCTGCTCTGAAAATGGTTTGAACCTGGAGACTGTATCAACCACACCCATCACTCTGCCGTATGACACATTGATTACTCTGGTAAGTCCATGCTCCTTATTATCCCCTCGCTGACGAAGTTGGAGGGGATATGGCGACACTGCCATCCTTCCATCCTTCTGTAACTAGTCTTGTGAACAGTGGTTTTGGTGCGATAAGTTTAGATAATGTTTGACGGTTTTGAATGAAATTTGATATGAAGGTACTGTAAATGGTATCAAAATACAGTCTCATTTAGTATGCAAAAATAGCTGATTAGTATCCCAACATGTGATTCAATTTGATAACTTTGTTCTGAAACTCTCCCATTTTTCAAGAAATTACTAAAAAAATGTTGGCGGGGGGGGGGGGGAGGGAATGTTGGGCACCCCTGAGATTTCCCGTAGGTAATATATATACTGCTACATGTTCTTCAATAAATTAAACATCACAAATTGTCACTATAAGCAATTTTCAGTGGGTTTGATGTTGTTTTCTGATGTCTGGGGTGACAATAGAATACTTTGTGAAAGATTGACAAAAAAGTTGTCTGATCGACCAAAACTATACTTGGGCTTTAATTTGGTAAAAGGTATGAAGATAATAGATATATAGCCTAAGTTTAATCTTGCTCACTAAATATGGAAAATACCTAATCATGTATTCCAAAAATGTGGTTTTGGCTCAAAAATTTAGTAATAGAGGTAACTTGTTCTGATATTTATAGTCCATTTGTTCCCAGCTTGGAAATGCTACCATTTGCATTGCCCTTGTGGATTTTACATTCACTCTTAGCGACAGGTACACAGATATTTGCCTGTTGTAGAAATTTGTATCCAAGAATCTTAACGTTTCCTACAGAAAATATGATAATGTATTAATACTGTTACCACACTGCCTTACACAATCGTTAATTTCTTTTTGAACTGCAATAATATTATATATCAGAAATTCATCTATTAAAATACTTACCTACCTCATAATCTGTCATTCTAGAACACAAGACCACCAAAATAGTGACATCACTTTTTGTTTGTTTGTAAACTATACTGTAATGGAATATCTGTGTTAATCTATATGTTGTAACTGTGTATTTTTGTATGATTCTATGTTATATATATGCATGTAAACAAAATATATATCCTTGAAGGACAATAAAACATTGAATTTGAATTTGTAATAACAGCTACTTAGTTTGCAGTGAATTTAGACCTTGTTCAAAACAGTACCAGTTTTATGATAATTGGTAAACTAGCTTTCCTGCACTAGGTGGAGGTTTGTGTTCTATTGATTGACATTGAAGTCTCATTTATGGGAAATAGAAAACACTCACCTTGTGCGTACTCACCTTGTGCATAAAACCACCATTCTACCTTCCCCGAGAAACCAACTGGTGTAATATATGTGACCGCCTAGCTCCAAACCCACAAAAAGTCGCAGATTATGAATCTCTGTATTAGATCAAAATGTGTCATTTGGGTTGACCAAACCCAAGATATTGGCAGTTTTTCTGGACCACATTTTCTTCGAACAGGCGTTTCTACATGGCACACCTGATTGAACCTAATCTTTAAATGCTCTTTTCTCCCTTTTCTGTAAAACTGCACCTTGTAACTCTCTCTTATTTCAATCACTATTTTGAACCAGTTAGGATTGCCCAATTTTAACAAGTTATAATTATTTTAAAGCTTTAGATCTTACTCTTTAGAATTATGTATGAAAGTGAAAATTCATTTTGGCCTACATTTTGTGTGTATTGGGCGATTACATATGTGCATCAATGTACATTTTTTAAATATTTTCCTTTTATGTTCATTAATTATATCAAGATTGAGCATCTGAAGGCTTGCCAGGAAGTGGCCACATCTAGAACCATCAACTGGCAGAAATTTGCCATGAGAGATGAGAGTGAGTATGACTGTTTTTCTTTTGGGAAGTAGTAGTAGTAGTAGTAGTAGTGGTAGTAGTAGTAGTAGTAGTAGTAGTAGTAGTAGTAGTAGTAGTAGTAGTAGTAGTAGTAGTAGTAGTGGTAGTAGTAGTAGTAGTAGTAGTAGTAGTAGTAGTAGTAGTAGTAGTAGTAGTAGTAGTAGTTGTGGTTGTTGTTGTTGTGGTTTTGAAAATGGGCAGTCATTCTTGGTTGAGTAATTTGGCTGTAAGTGTAATAATAATAATAATAATACAGGATATTTATATAGCGCAAATTGCTAAAGCCTCTATGCGCTGAAGAGATACACAAATAGAATTACATGTAAAATCTACAGACAAATTCGAAGTAACAAATATCAAGACAACAAGAAAGCAAATAATGTACAAATAACTAAAAGTAAACATTATAGGTAAGCAAGCTGAAATAAATGAGTTTTTAGCAAAGTTTTGAAAATGTTCACTGTTCCAGCATTGCGTTTGGGAAGGGGTAGGTTGTTCCATAGAAAAGGGGCGGCGTAAGAAAAGGATCGTTGACCATAAGATTTAATGTATGACTCTTGTGCCCCTTAATGTGGCCAAGTCCACAGGCCGCAGCACCACTGCTAGTCCTCATTGTGCCAGCCCATAATCACCTCTTTGACAGTTTTATTAGGAGGCTGTGCAATAGATTTGTAGATTTGTGTGAAAATATGACATTGACATTGCACCAAAACCAAGATAATGGTACAATGGCAAGTTAATGGATGCATGATGACATTACAGTGGCAAGGCAATGCATGTATATTAACATACACTTGGCAAAGAAAGGTTAATGACATGATTGGAAACACTTGAAAATGCCTCAAGAACCAAATGAGTTGAAATATATACCAACTATGCACCAGCTGGGTTGAATCAGCTGGAAGGATTTGTCTTTTATTTGTTTATTTAAGAAGACTCAAGCATTAACATACCAGTATTTTTATTTCTCTCGATGCCCAAGTGAAATAAATCGTATGAAAAGCTACACAACCGATTTGCCTGTCACAAGGGATATTGACAGTATTTATTTTAGAATGAGTCAACATTTTGACCATAAGATTTTTGCAACAGAATCCCAGCATAGTTTACTTGATTCTAGAATAGTTTCAGCCCATGTTGAGGAATTAACTCTTAACATGCCAGAGAAATTACAAAACTATGGACACTGTGTGTATGAAGTGGTACATATTTGCACCTTCAACACTGAAAGAGTTGAAGAGTTAATGTCTCCACCACCTGTTTTTGCAGCTGTAGTCCCGAGTCTCCTCCAGGCCAGCTTCCATCTGGATGAGGGCGTCGCCCCCCTGCTGCTGCAGCTCTTGACCTGTGCCCTCTGCGGGTCAAAAGGTCAAACCATTTCATCCACCAGCACCTCATCATCATCGTCCAGTTCCCGTCAGAAGCGAGAGAGGGAACGAGCGAAGGAGAAGGAGAAGGAGAAGCAGGAGGATAAAGGTAGGAGAGTCATCTGTTCACTGGAAACACAGAAGGCCATGGCACCATTCTCACAATGTTGTCTTCTTTTGACAATGACAAAACAAAATTGTATTTTCTCATGTCACCCTAGGCTAGGGCTCTGAAGAAAATCTTCCGTTGTACTGTGCAATACTGTAATACGAATAACAAAAAGGATAACAAAACAAATATACATAAGATTAAACTTACAAATATCAGCTATCTGCAATATTAACAATATATACAAAGACGTTTGCTGATTATGAACAAGAATTAAAAGACTTAAAAAATTCAAATCTTTTTGTAATGACGATTTGATTGCAGTGTGTGTGGCAATAATTACTTTTCAAGTGAATAGTTATGAGAATTATGTGTGATGAATAAGCAAATAAATAAAAAAAAGTAAATATGTAATAAATATATACAGTAATTTACAAGTGTATGATGATTGTATTCTCGTGATCTCAGAATCCAGCTCCCACGACGAGGTCATGTGTCAAGCTCTCGTCAACCAACTCAACAAGGCCATCAGTCGCGACGTCTTGCGTCGTTTCATCCGCATCCACCTCCTGGAGTCCAACAACACCGCCCTCAGGTGGCAGGCCCACGGCTTCCTTCTTTACATCTTCAAGTAAGTAGAAATTTAGAAGTTACCAAGTTTCGATAATAGGACAACAAGCCAGTCATTTGTACAATGCTTGTGTAGGCAGACATTATAAGAACTGGATAGTTCAATGTGGAAGCTATATGATGAATTATACAAGCATGAGATGCATATAGAACTTGCCGTGATGGCCTAGTGGTTAAAGCGTCCGCCTCATGATCGGAAGGTCACAGGTTCTAGTCCCGGCCATGTTATACCAAAGACCTGTAAAATTGATACTTACTGCCTTCTAGCCAGCACTCAGCATTCTAGAACAGAGAAGGGTAATAGTAACATTTATGTTATTTAGAGCCCTGTGGTAGAGCAGTCTACTTGACTGAAGTGGCTACCCTGGGTAAATAAGACATTATTATTTTTATATTCAGGAATGTGATGGGTAAAGGTTTTCTTTTCAACGGAATGTACTAAAAGCAATTATTGCAGCCATAGCCTCAGTAATGGTTACTCTCAAATGCCTCACTATAGCAAAAGCTATCCAGTCCTCAATGACACCCGGAACTGGTTTATTCCAGATTATTTTTTTATAAATTTTGCTAAATGCAATATACTTTGTTTATTTCTCGAGCTCGGTCGCTTCGCTCTCTTGTACATGGATTTGAGGAAGTTTGCATGCTCCCTGTGGCATCTGTGTGCATAGATAGGTGTACAGTGTGTCTCAAAAAATTGTGCAAGTGAAACCCGCCCTCTTTGGTAATTAGAGTAAACTCTTGTGACATCAACGTCAAGAGCTTAGTCTTAGCTTTCAAATAACATTACTTTTGTTCAATTTGCTTGTTTTAATACTGAGATGTGTTTATTTAAATAAGAAATGGTGAAATTACAATTGTGCCACTTTTAATGCAGTCCCATGTAAAAGTGACACAATTGTGATTCCACCCTTTTTTTGCTCACAAGATATCTCATGATTAAAACAAGCAAATTGAACATAACAAATTACATTTAAAAGCTGAGACTGAAACTTATCTCTTGATGTTGATGTAAGCATCATGTCTCAAGAGTATTTTTTAATTGCAAAGAGGGCACTTTTTATTTGCACAATTTTTTGAGACATGCTGCAGCACTTCTCAAAAAATTGTACAAGTGAAAAGTGCCCTCTTTGACAGAATATACTGTTGTGACATATGTTTACTTCAACATAAATGGCAAAGTTTTAGCTTTCAAATGCTGTTTGTTCTGTTCAAATTCCTTGTTTTGATCTTGAGATATCTTGCAAGCAACAAAATGGTGGAATCACAATTGTGTCATTACAGGAGAGTCTGATGCTATAATTGACTATGTAAAAGGGCAATTTGTGATTTTACCTTTTCGTCTGTAACTGAACATATCTCAGGATTAAAACAAGCACAAACGGCATTTGAAAGCTAAGACTATGCCCTTGATGGTGATGTAAGCATCACGTCATAAAAATGTTGTTCTCGTTACCAAAGAGGGCGCTTTTGACTTGCACAAGTATTTTTGAGACACACTGTACATTGAACATATGATATGCCTACATAGTTATTTCTCTCTCACAAATAAATGTGTTGGAAATGTGACAGGAAAACTGTTGACAATTTTTTTGTTTACTCCACAGGAGTTCTCCACCAGCTAAGCAAGAGGAGCTCCTGGAGCTGATGTGGGAGCTGTGGCCGGAGCTGTCCGCCTACGGACGCAAGGCCTCCCAGTTTGTAGATCTCTTGGGCTACTTCTCTCTGAAAGCCCCTTACAGCGTGGGCAAGGTGAGTTGAATATGTTTGTGTTGGTGAGATGTACATGGTTACATATAACATATTAACATATTAAGCTTTCCGTAGCTTCACGGGTGCCAAACCTTCTTGTTTTGTACATTGTTATGTTTTAATGATTTTGTTTTAAATGAAAATTTTGATTGGAATTTTATTGAGTAAAGCAAAATGAATGAAGTGAATTATGAAAATACTGTACTGACGTAATTTTAATGGATGATGATGTTAATGATGATGGTCATAAAGATGATGATGATGATGATGATGATGATGATGATGATGATGATGATGATGATAATGTTTACAGTATGATGATATTAAAAAAATGTGATGCGATAAGTTTTGATGATAGTAATGATGGTGATGATGATGATATCAGTCTAGACAAAAACGATGATGATAATTGTCTTGATGGTGGTGATGATGATGATGATGATGATGATGATGATGATGATGATAATGATGATGATGATGATGATGATGATGATGATGATGATGATGATGACATCTGTTTGCACATAGAAAAATGTTTGTCTTTCCCTTCAATTCACAGTCTCTTCAATATGTACAGAAGGCTGCTGCTTTGTTGAAGACACAGAACCAATGCTTGGCCAACCACCCCAACTCTAATATCTACAAGTAAGCCTGTCGTATTGACTTGTTTTTGAATTAATTCTAGAATAAATATTGTGTCAATTATGAAGGGTATTTATTATAGGTTTATGATTCAATCTTTTAATTTGGCTGATTACAATTAGTATGATTGAACAGAGCTTTAAAAAATTTTAAAAGCCTCCTAATGTTTTTGTGTGGAGGGTGATCAGGTATTTGTTGTTTCAAAGCCAAAGTTTGTACTTTCAGAGAGGAATTGTGACATTTAAATTAAAGGATGTAATAAATGGACACTATATGAATATTTGATGTAAATATAAATTGATATATGCATATGTTTCATTGTTCACCACAGTATGCTTGCTGGTCTAGTTGAGTTTGATGGCTACTATTTGGAGAGTGACCCTTGCCTGGTGTGCAACAACCCAGAAGTTCCTTTCACCGTGAGTGCATTTCTGAAATCGATACTATTGGGATCCTGTACAAATTAGCTACATATGGACCAAATATAAACAAAACTTTGTAAAACTAGCTTAGAACATAAAACTTGGATTCCTATGAATTTATTTGACATTCTTACATGACTGTTTAAATATTGACTTCAATTCAATTCAATGCAATTCAGGTTAAGTCATCAAATTGTTAAAGCCATAGTACTGAATTGCGATCAATTTACACTATAAAACAGAGAGAAGATAAAATTACTTAAAAAGGTATAATGTATTTTACAGACACTATTGTAATTAAAATACTAAATCATTTAAAAGTGTTAATCAGTGTAAAATATATTCATTATAATCAAGTACAATAAAAAAAGTAATATACACTAAAAAATAAGGTTTGTTGATTCATGTAATCTAATCATATTGCTTAAGAAAATTAAAGGCAAGGAAATATATCAATTGAAGCATGTTGATCGAGGAACACTTCAGAAAGCATTCCAAAGACAATACCTGAATGCAACAAGTCTATTGTATATACTCATATTGCTCAAGCAAATCAATGGTGAAATTATAGACAAAGAAGTTACAAAAAGTTCAAGGATGTTGATGTCTATTGTCAGTCATTTTAAATTCTTTAAGCTATCCAAACTGATGTAATGGAAATATGTCAAAGAGAAACTGCTTGAAATATGCACACATACCTGAAATCCTCAAATTTATTTTTCACTTTTCATCTCTTCTTATCTGACAGAACATGAAACTGACTGCATTGAAAGTGGACTCGCGCAACACTGCCAACTCCCAGATCGTCAAGCTGGTCGGCACGCACACCATCGCCAAGGTGACGCTGCGCATCAGCGACCTGAAACGCACCAAGATGGTCCGCACCATCAACATCTACTACAACAACCGGACGGTGCAGTCGGTTGTGGAACTGAAGAACAAGTGCGTATAAAGTGGAAGCCATCTTGTTTTTAACCCGTTGGAGACTAACAACTATCTGGGGCTGGTGTCTGTGGAGATGCGTGTCCCATTGAAATCAAATCATTTCTAGTGGGTTAATTTAGGTTATGGGAGTTGAGTAAAATTCTAGTACAATTGCACATGCCTCTTGGTATGAGTGAAATTATCTTGTGTCGTATAAAGCAATGAGATTACTGATGCATTGTGAAGTAGTTTTCTATCCATATCATTAAGTTGTCACTAAGGCAGTGGTGTACTACTCTTACTCGGTACTTATACTCAAGCTCTACTGGAGTACCATTTTCAGAGTACTCATACTTGTACTTGTACTCAAACATACAAGTACTCACACTCAAACTACATTTCTTGTACTCGGGCTACAAAATACTTGGAACTCAACATCCAGAAACTACTTGAGCATCAAAGTACTCGATTAGTGTGCATGA
>JZLH01S0242632.1:58969-80387 GCA_001188425.1 Eucidaris tribuloides | reverse complement strand
TGAATTCACTTTTAACATGTTTAATGTCTAATGGCCTCATACTTGAATGTTCAAGTACTTGTACTCAAAGTACTATTCTTGTACTTGGGCTGCAAAATATGTAGAACTTGACATCCAAAAATGGTACTCAAGCATCGAAGTACTTGACCTCTCTTTGTAACCAGGCAAGAAAAACAAAATATTCAAAAATTGTAAAAAAGCATCCTTTTTTTTATTGGATGTAGGCCCACCATCTGGCACAAAGCCAAGAAGTGCATCTTGGCCGCCGGTCAGACGGAGCTCAAGGTGGAATTCCCCCTCCCCATCATCGCAGCCAACCTCATGATCGAGTACGCCGACTTCTACGACAACCTGACCGCCTCGGCGGAGACCCTCCAGTGCCCGCGGTGCAGTGCCTCGGTGCCCGCCAACCCCGGAGTCTGCGGGAACTGCGGCGAGAACGTGTTCCAGTGCCACAAGTGCAGGTGAGTCAGGAAGAATGTTACAGGTGTAGTCCTACTTATTCTCTGAGGGACATACCCGTCTACCTTCAGACAAACAAATTTGAATATCTCCTTGATAAATGAACATTTTTTACCAATCCTTGTGTATGTAATTTATCATTATCTCCCTGATATTGCCCGCTTCCCACCTGTGGACAATTTTGAGATCCTAGTCCTTTTTCTATTCATATTTATGGATAACTCTATGATAAATTAACTAATAGCTTTTGAGGTTCCAGACTTCAGTATGGTTGCCCCACTTGGGTTCCCGTTTTGACAAATCATGGCTTGAATGTCCCAGCTGAATTTATTTGATTATTTAACTGGATTGTATGTTTTCGAACACAGGGCTATCAACTATGATGAGAAGGACCCGTTCCTGTGCAACTCGTGCGGTTTCTGCAAGTATGCCAAGTTTGACTACACCCTGACGGCCAGGGCCTGCTGTGCTGTCGATCCCATCGAGAACGAAGAAGACAGAAAGAAGGTTAGGCCAAACTACGTCGCTATCTACCCTACTGCATATACCTGATATATGCCAATATCCCGGTGATCCGACGTTTGCTCCGGTGACAATATCTCGGAAGACAAAGAGTTAGGGTTAGGGTTGCCATTGAGTTTCCAGTTCAGAATAGGGTTAGGGTTAGTGTTTGGGTTAGTGTTGGGATTAGGGTTGAGATCAGGATTAGTGCATGGAATAATCATCAGATCAATTGTCGCCGGAACAAATGTCTGACATTCGATCATTGGCCTATCTAGGAAATGCAGCGCCCGGGGCAAGTGCTAAAATTGCGCCCCTTCCAACAATTGAAACGGGGGCAATTTCTGAAATCGCGCCCCTTCCAGCAGCTTCCGCCTTGGCCAGTGTCAAAATCGCGCCCTTTCCAAGTTTTTTGGCAGGTAGCTTCAAGAGTTATTCATGAAATTAATATTTCATTGTCTTTTTCCCTCCCCCTTTTTTACCAGTTTCTTCCCTTTTTCTTCATTTTCCCTTCTTTTTCTTCAAACTTTTGCCTTTTTGCGCCCCCCTGAAAGTGGTGCCCGGGGCACGTGCCCCCCTTGCCCCCCGCTAGATACGCCACTGCATTCGATATCACAGATCATTGCCAAATTCTAAGACATTTTTGCTGCTAAACTAACTCTTGGATCCATGCATTTGACCGCTTTTATTGACTTCTGTGCTGAAATTTGCATTGAATTTGACTGCACGAAGCAGGAATTGTGTATCTTACGTCTTGTCAAACCAAGTTTGGTAGTTTCTACTTTGCTTGTCTCTATTTATCGGTTGAGGGTAATGATGAAAATACAATGGCATTACGTTACAAAGTGTTAACAACTGATGTCTCTTTCAAACTACACCTGAGATGGTGGAACATGTTGAAAAGTTGTGTGACGAGGTGGAAACAGTGAAAGAGTTTTCATACTTGGTTGACAGAGTGAGTGTGAGTGGAGGGTGCAGGGCAGCTGTGACAGCAAGGGCAAGATTTGGATGGGTGAAGTTTAGGGAATGCAGAGAGTTGTTATATGGGAAAAGGTTTCCTCTAAAGATGAAAGGATTAGTTTATAGGAGTTGTGTGAGATCGGCGATGTTGTATGGGAGTGAAACATGGTTTTTGAGTGAAAATGAGATGGGGATTCTGAGAAGGACTGAGAGAGCAATGGTGAGAGCGATGTGTGGTGTGAAGCTGATGGACAGGAAGAAGACTGAGGTTTTGATGCAGATGTTGGGTTTGGAAGAGACGGTGGATCAGATGGTGAAGGCGAACGGAGTACGTTGGTATGGACATGTGTTGAGGAGGGATGTTGATCATGTTTTGAGAAGGGTGCTTGAGTTTGAGGTGGCTGGTCAGAGGGGAAGGGGGCGACGGAAGAAGACATGGAAGAAGCAGGTGGTGGAGGAGAGTAGGAGGGTTGGGTTGAGGGAGGAGGATGCGCCGAATAGAGTAAAGTGGAGGGAGGGGGTGAGGGTGATTTCTGTGAGTGCGAGGTGAAACCGGCCACCCCCGTAGCTCGGGGACTAAACCGGATTTAAAACCTGGATTACTACTACTACTACCTGACCATTATATTTGAGATTTACATAATGAAATAGTGATGTGATTGTAGGATCAAAGAATTTAGCTTTGTTGTCAGTCAGGGATGGTGCTGGGAGAAAATCTTTGTCCTAAGAAAACTAGATGGCTTCCCCAGGATTTGCAACAAGCAAAAGAATAAAGCAGGGGTTGATCAGGTCCTGAAAACTCTGATCAATAATGCAAATCAAGGCAACAAGCAAACAAACAAAAATGTCATCGGGTTAGGAAGAACTCTAATCAATGGTGCAAATCGATTCAACCAAGACCCCCCCCCCCCCTAAAAAAAAAAAAAAAACCAGACGGAGAACAACACTAATATCTGTCGTGTAAATTGATTTGACAAGCAAAAAAAGGAGGGTTATCAGGTCCAGAAGAACACTTATTGACCAGAGATGGAGTGGAGGCTGGCCTTGGCCTTGGCCTCGGACCGAGTCACATGTTCAAAGCCTATGTGTAAAATATTTTTCTAGTGGCCTCGTGACTAGGAACAGTCGGCCTCATCTTCATGTCTAGATGTATCTGTGGAGCAAATTGATGCGCTATGGCTAAAAGTGTAAGGGGATGAAATTGTCAAAGAACGCTACCCCCCCCCCCCCCCCCCCGTCCATTTTCTAAATGTCTTTTGAAAACCCGCGGGGCCACCCCTGTTGTCAATTCATGTTAATAGTACGTCCAAGATCTTAAAGTGTTAGTATGAATCATTGGAACACTTGGAAAATGCATCAGAAAAGCAAACTGAGTGAATATATACAGCTGTTCACCTAGCAGATGTGATCTACCCACCTTGGGAGGATTTTGTTCTGTAATTTGTTTACTTAAGATGATACAATCAAGCAATAAAACATTAGGAGTATCTTATTTCTTTGCCGGGTTTAGGATAAAATAAGTCCATTTAGAGAGCCATAGCAGCAGGTCTTCCATGTACTAGGATATTGACATTCGTTTGTTTTTAGAATGAGTGAACGTTTTGACTACAAGATTTTACAGTGAGAAGCGTTGCTAGATTTTATTTGGATTCTTAGAGTGTATCAGGCCCAGTTGTAGGACTACCCTCAATTTCATGTATTTACCTTTAACCATGTCCTGTCAATTATTGTACTCTCACTGCTTTCCTCATTCCATCAGTGATCCACACAGCATCAATCCTCTGGATGTGACGCGGCACCGGGTTACGCAGCTGGTCTCGTCACCTGGCCCAACTGGAAGCCCTTCTGTCAAGTGTTGGCACGAAGCCGCCCCTGGACAATGTCTGCATTAAGTACAGACTGACAGTTCCTTCCTTCTTTTGTCTGAAACGGTCTCAGATATTATCTCAAGGATGAGTCCATACTAAAGAAAATTGGCCATTTTCACAAATATTTTTTAATCTGCTGTTCAAATAAATTTAAAAAAAAAATTGTTTATTGGTCATATCATTGTGTGCCTTCGCTTATGTTCCCAGCAGAAGAGCCTTAACAGTAAATTTTTAACAGTAAATCTAATTTGAGAAATATTTGCCTTATTTAATATTTGCACTTAACAGACTGACAGAAGGATTTAAAAATATCACATTATTTTGATTTCATGTGAAAAAACAACAATGGTTTTCAAGTTAAAAGCAATTTAGTTTTAAGGCCCTTCTGCCGGGAACCTATACTAGGGCCCTTCTGTCAGCAATATGACAATATTACAGTACCAGCTGAAGACAATGATAATAAGTGAATATTTGAAGTAATTTTGAACAACCTATTTGCAAATGCAGACCTCAAGGTTCTCAAATATGTATTATCGTTTTGTTGTTGTAAGTGCTTACAGGTTTGAAGTTTTCAAAAAAAGCCTGAAAGCAGGCTTTGGCCACTGTTTTCATCCTCTGGTTCAGCGGTTATCATGGACAACAAAAAAATAGCTCATTACATACCCCAGAGTTATCCCGCATCAGGGTAACCTGAATCGGGGTAACCCCCAGTATAAATGGTCGAAAATTATTTAGCCCGAGCTAAAGTTAGTCTGCTCTAGGAGGTGGTTTAGGTCCACGTCAGGCCCGAGCTAACGTCAGTAAAAAACATATCTCGATTTTAGCTCGGTGTAATTTCAGTGACCCGTGAAGTGTACGTATGTATTGATAAACAATTTTTACGGTCACGAGGAAGCACAGCTGAGGGGGGCGATAAGTTACCAAGACAACTGCTCCATTCTCGTATGCTACTTGGGTGCTGGAGAATTGCAGTATAAAACAACCAAAATTACCCTGCTTCAGAAGCGGGCTAAAGTTGTGCTCAGTATAAAAAGGGTATTGAATAATTTTCAGGTCTTGTCAAGAATTCTAATGAGAACAAAATGTAAGAACAGTTGGTCTCACCCAGTTAGACACACATAAGAGAAAAGAGAAAAGCTGTCAAGAAAAGGACTGGAAAAGTGGACTGTAAATGATGATGATGAGGAGGAGGAGGAGGATGAGAAGGATGATGATGTGATGGTGATGATGATGATGATATAGTTATGATGATGATGATGATGATATGATAATGATGATAATAATGATGATGATGTAGTTATGATGATAATGATTATGATGATGATATAGTTATGACGATGGTGATGATGGTGGTGGTGTTGGTAATGATGATGCTGCTGCTGCTGCTGATGAGGATGATGATGGCTATGGTAATGATGATAGCATCCCTGAGCTCCAGATATTGACCTTGTTCTCTTCGGCTCCATCTATTGCTCCAGCAGGATCTCTCATCTGGAGCTAGTGCCAGTGGGCCGTCCAGCAGCTCCAGTGTGGCTGCCGTCAACCGAGTGATCCAGCTGCTCGCCCAGCGCTACTGTGGAGATTGCAAAGGCACCTTTGAGGAACTCAGTAAAATCATACAGGTAACCCGTCTAAGAAATACATTTCTCTAGCTAAGCACATATTTTATTGGTTCTATTGGGCTTGTTTTATGTTGCCTCCACCAAACAAAATTTGAAGGTGGAACATGGCTATCAAAGTGCAGTCAGTCCAGTATGAAACCTTGCAGAGCAAACTGCTTTGAATCCATAAGGCCTTATCTCACTGGAGGAGATGTCACCACGATTCCCATGACTGATCAGTCACGGCAACTCGGGCGACTCAGAAGACCAAAAGAGACGTCACGTAGACTAATTAGTTAATTAATTAATTGATTCATCATTTAATTTGTTGGAGACGTCACAGCAATTTCTTCGAGACTTAGGCAACTAGTTGGTGGAGATGTCTTCCACACTTGCTGGAAACTGGTGAAAGTCTGTAACAATATCAAACATGTTTGATTTGCCCCGACTCCTCGGAGACCTAGCTTATCTCCAGGAGATTTTGCGGAGACCCAAGTCGCCAACTAGTCTCCAGGGCAATGAGATACGGCCTTAAAGATACAAGCTAACATTCTGGATCTTCAATTAAAACAATTTTCAAACTTTGATGCCTGAGCTACATAGTAGTGCTTAAAAGGACAAATAAACATCCTAGAGTACAAAAGTTTGGAAAGTTATGCTGCCACTGGCACGATAAGCATAAGTGAACAATTACCACTGCAGTGGAGTATAAAATAGTCTAGATCTGCACACAATATTCTATGGGAGAAAATGGGCCATGAGAATCCGGTCAACCCGAGTACTCATAGATTTTCACTTTTTTAAAGCATTAAATAATCATTTTTTTTTCAGGGCTTCATTTTTGTCTCGCCTGCGTAGCGGTGCGAGACATAGGTATCACTATTTCCGGTGTTGGCGTCGTCGGCGTCGTCGTCGTCAACCAAATTGTTTGTTGTTACACCCATCATTTATTATAGCCTTGGACGGTGGGATCACCAAAATTCATACCAGAGTTCCATTCTTGACAGGCCGCACGGTCTATAGTTTTCGATATCATGAGTTTCGAATTTGTACAATAAAGGTCAACGTGTCAATGAACTTTTCTATGGACTGGCACTGTGCCTATGCCACTGTGCTATGTTTGTACACACAATAACTTATTCTATAGTTACGACGGCTTTGTATTAGCCAAATTCATACCAGAGGTCCATCTCTTAAAGGCGCAGGTCAAGTTCGAATATGAGCCGAATTTGAATTAGGTCAAAGGTCAAAGGTCAATGAACTTTACATGACTGGCACTGTGCTATGCATTGTGCTATGATGTACACCCAATAACTTTCTATACCTTTGAGGTAGGATTGCCAAATTCATACAAGAGGTCCATCTCTTGAAGGTGCAGGTCAAGTTTGAATGTGAGTTGAATTTGATTAAGGTCAAAGGTCAGTGAACTTTCCATGACTCACACTGTGCTATGTTGTACACCACTTTGTTCCTCTAATGACATGAACTTTATAATTTGATACTTTCTAACACTAGCATTTTACTTCAGTTCAACAGAGTTCATTCTACAGTTGACTGTATAATCTTAGTGTTATCTGATTTCCTAGGGATAAAGTAGGCTTATACCATTATTGCGTATGTAAACTGTCAGAACCACAATTCACCCCCTAAACTACTGACAGCCTCAGAAGTCATATAGCATAGTTTTGACATGCAGTCTCTTCATGACTGCGATATGCAGGCGAGACAACGCTTGGCGTTTGCCTTGTTAGACCTTATCAAAGACACTTAGAGCATGGAGGATTATGAAGCTAACATTTTTTTAAACAGTGGTCATTGTTAATTTGTGTCCAGGTAGCCTCATGCTCATCATAGTTTCAACTGGAGACTCTTGCATCAGTACATATTTGTATATTGATCAGACTGCTTGCAAGTTAACAGTTATTATATGTAGTTCCCCTTCATGATGATGAAGTTTTTATAGTCCGTAATCAGCTCACCACATTAATCCCACGATCTCCTTCAACTGTCTCGAATTACAGAAAGTCCTTGCCTGCCGCAAGGAGCTCGTGGAGTACGATCGACGTCAGCGGGAGGCCTCCCTGAAGGCCGGGGGACCCCACTCCGGCATGACCCCCCTCATGTCCCCCCTCCCCAGCCCTCACCCCACCCCGTCATCCAGCTCCCATGCTGTGGAGGTCTCCAGCTGTCAGGAGGAGCGAAGGTGAGTTGGTCAATCAAGATAAATTCCTGCCGCAAAATGTAGTGCCGTGTTTCCGTGGTGAAGTAGTATTTTTGTTTGAACTTATATTGGTATTATTTCAACTTAGCTGAATTAGCCATCGACATCGTAGTATACATGCACTACTGAAATCATGGGTTCATGCTATTGTTATCGCGTTTTGTCTGTCAGGTGTCTTGCATAAACTTTTCACATTTTCATCTTCTTTAAAATGCATGATTGGCTTTTGACTAAACCTGGCAGGAATGATCCTTAGGGAGAGGGGATTCAAGGTTTGTCAAATGGTACTCGTGTCCCCAAAGGGCCAAAGCTTGGTAATTTTCATTCCTCTCTAAATGTGAACAATATCTAGATGTAATTTCTAAGCGCCATCTAAGTTTAATTGACAACATACTCTCTAGGGTTATACAAAGAAGTAAACTTAGATGAGTGTAAATCCACCCCCTCCTTCTCTTGTTTTCAGTATACATGGTTATACCACAAACCTTTGGCTGTAATAATGCAATATGCATGTAATCTTGGAAGGAGCAAAATTAGAGTGAGATGGCAATTTGTTCTTCCAGAGTAAACGATTACATTACTCCAAATTATCAAACAAAATGAAGAGTAGTACTTGTTGTAAGAACTATTAACCACCATTAAAATCTAATCATCACAGTAATTCACATTCACAAAATCAGTATAGTTTCACGTATGGAATTCTATGCCTTTTATCATGTTTATAACAATGCGTTTGTTTCATAGCTTGGGTCGTTGCTATGGCTGTGCAGCCGCTGCCACCGAGCATTGTGTAACCCTGCTGAGGGCACTGGCCACTCACCCAGAAACCAGACAGATCCTTGTAAACCAGGTGAGTTCTATTTAGGGTTCCCAATCATCGTGGACACCCTTTCTATAAGGCCAAAAAAAAAGTTCTGTTGCCGTCAAGTGTGAAATTTTGAAAATTAGGTCGGTCGGACAATTTTTGCTTTTTTTAACAACCAGTACATATGACTGTACGTTCTGTACTGTGCAAGTATATGTATGAGAGTTGAGTTTCCTGATATTTTTACAGGTCTTTCAAATGGGCAAAATGCATATAAAAGTGCTGTTTTAAGCAATTGAATAGAATTTTAGCAAAAATTCTTTCCACAAATCTGAAATTTTTTTCTCAAAATGGTTAGATTGTATATTTTGGGTTTGCTAAAAAAATAAAAAAATCCCGACCCTGCTTTTTCATATTTTACGGTAGGTTGCTTGAGTACAACATAACATCTTTTTGGGGGGTAGGGCTTAATTGGAGTTCCCAATCATCATTTCTCTGTCGGGGATTGATTCCTTCTTTAACAGTTGGTACTTCTGCAGCCCAGCCAAAGGACATTTTGTCCTGTATTGTTTTGTGAAACAATAAGCCTTCACACTGCTGCTCTTTAGCTGTATATATTATAAATCATTTACTTATTTTAAAATTTTTTCTCAATTATGTAATGATTCAATAATTAAACACATCTTTGATGCATGTATACTTTGTGATAGGGTATTAAAGCGTAACCATTTTTTGTAGAACGTTTTTGTGGAACATTTCTCATTTAAATTAGTCCTTGCATGTATTAAAATAACAATATTAGTGAACAATTTGAACTGACAGCAAGTTTACTAACTTCATTTGTGTCAAAGAGCATCAAAAGCTTACGAACTTCCTTCATTTCTTACTGCATCTATCATCAGGGCCTGATCCAGATGCTGGTGGAGTACAACATGCGGCGGGGATCGGCCAACTTCCGCACCGAGGTGCGACAGCTCCTCTTCCTCCTGACCCGCGACAACACCTCGGCCACGCAGCTCCTCAACGACATCTTGATGGCCAGAATCGCGGCCGCCCTGCAGGGCCACCGATCCAACCCCGATCTGGTAAGATTGTCAGCATCTTTTTGTACCACAACCCTCAAAGGAGCTGGAGGCATTATATCTTTAGGTTATTTCTCAGCTCGTAACATGTTGTTTCCTGCAGTATCTCAATAATTGATTAATATATTTGCATGAAGTATGTATGGTTGAGGTAAGTATCACAAAGGTGAACTGCTTAAACATCAAGGGCCCAAGAGATCAAAAACTCAAAGGTCACTTTGTGTTTTAAGCAGGCAGTACTGTGGACAACACATCTTCAGAACACAAGATCAAAAGTTTGTAGGTCATTTTGTGTTCTAATTCTTGCAATACTGTAACTCAGATAAAATAATGAAGAAAAGTTTAGTGAGATTCCACAACATCGCTTTTACTTGGGACTAAAATTACAAGGTGATTAGGAGGCATACGTATTGATGATTCAACAGTTTAGTTTCACTTATTGGAGCAGTTGTGTTCAAATGCAGTTTGACCCATAAAGAGGTATTGCAGCCTAATGCATTAGGGCAAGGTTTTTCTTGTTAGAAACCCAATCATTGTTTGTGTCTTTGAGTTAAACACTTCATGTGTTTTACTCAATGATTTATTTTTTAGCACAACTTGTTCAGTGCTTAATGATGGGATTTGTTTTAACCAATCTCACGACATGATTTACTTCACCAATAGGCTGCAGCTGTCCGCAACGAGATGGCACTCCTTATACACACAATTGAAAAGGACGACTCTTGCTGGGAGAAACGACTCAAATGCGGTAAGTTTTATTTCAGTTCTGTACCACTTAGTGTCCAAGTTCTGGTTTACATCATCAGCAATAAAGTTATGAGTGTGATATATAGCCCGAGTGTTGGGATATTCTGCCAGATTTTCATAGATGTATATGGGTCAGTTACAATAGGAATGGATTCAAATATATTCACCACTTCAAATTTTGAATGATTTGTTGAACTCAGTATAAAGCTAATTGACTGCCAAAAATTACTGCTAGGAGCACAGGAAGTGAACTTCTCTCATGGGCTAATTTCCCTCCCCCCCCCCAACCCCCCCCCCCTTGATGCTGTGGGTGGAATAAGAAATATATGTATCATTACAAAAAGTCTGCTTCCTCAACCCACCCATTACAATAGAACTAACTGTGTTCTTCAAACCCTAAATTTTAATCCTTACCCCTGGGGCTTTCCCTTCTCGCTGTTAACTACTGAGGCTTTTCATGCTGAACCCAGTTCCTTGATCTAACACAATAGCATTATCAGTGTCGATAAATTGTTTGACTGAGCAAATTGTGGTGGAGGAAATTTTAATTTTTACTGATCTTCAGCGATTTTTTACTGAAGAGGCCACTGATTTGCTAACTAAATTTAACTTAAATTGACAAAGAAATACAGGTTTTGTGAACATTTTGAAAGGAATGGTCTGTGTATACTGGATTCTCCCTGTCCTGACCCAAAAAAAAAAAAAAAAACAGCAGCTGCAGTCTGTCAGCTTAGGGGATGCTGCACTCTGTTGACAACTCCAAGATAAGAATCTCCTTGTATTTGTCAAACTTGGGGAGTAACTAGGAAGCGGATACATTCTGTCATGTTTTGAAACAAGATATCACTTTAGTTATCAAAATTAGAGTTCTTTTGCAGTTGCAGAATTGGGGAAGAAAGAAAAGATTGACATGTTGATGCTGAAAATATTAACGCTCTGAACTTTGTGTTGTGCAGTGATGAAGCTGTTCCTGATGGCAGTGAAGACTAGCAATCCCGTCGTCATGGAGAACATCACGTTGCCATGCCTACGCATCCTACACCATCTCGTCAAACCGCCCCAGCCCACCAGTAAGAAGAACAAGGTAAGATTGCCCAACTAAAATATGTAATAATATATATAGTAATTAAAGAATCTTAGATTATTTCTAGTCCATTGTTCTCCCCAATATTCTATTTTGTTCACTCTTTTGGTCTTAAGGTTTTTCTTAAGTGATCAGGGTTTGTTGGTTCACACAATTATCAAGTGTCATAAGATTCATGTTGGTACATTTTACAGTTTCAGTCACATGCTTTCACTTATTAGCCTGTCACCAATTTCAGGAGGTAGAGTATTTGGTGTGAAAAAAAGTGTGATACCTTTACAACCAAATGTGCACACAACGTTTTTTGTATTGTTTTGATTTGTTTTGTTTTCTGTGTTTACATTTTTAGTCATCTCGGCCGCGAGGAGCCCGATGAGTTATGCCATGGTGGCGTCGGCGTACGTTCTGTTCCGTCCTTACGTACCGTCCGATCTTCTGTTTGTAGTCGTCGTCCATTCGTTCGTACCTGTATCTGGTCGTCCGGTCTGTTCTGTTCTGTCACGTCTCACCAGTTTTTAAAATATGTCTTTCTCTGTGTCATTATCTACCGATTTTGATTTGATTGTTTATCTGATAGGGCTAGGTGCGGTTTAAAACTTTCCAGATTTGTGAAATTATTTATTTTTTTAATTTTGCAAATTTATTTCGAATCACAAAAAAATGTTCGTTTATCCTTTCATTTCTTCAATACTCATGATTTTGAATTTGTATTGCTTTATTTGGGCTAGGGCTGAGTTTATGCATTAAAATTATGAACGAATTTTGATTTATACTTTTCATTGTTATTATGGTAATTATGCAAATTTTATACCAAAATAAAAAAATTGGCTTCTTTCCCGATATTCCTTGAGCCGATTTTTTCTGTTTGTTTGATCTGATAGGGCTTAAGTGTGGAGGGCTCAGATTAAGTGACCACAAATTTTGAATTAATCATATGCAATTTTAAATTAATATTTTGCAAATTTATGTCAAATTTTTCGTGAGTCAAAAATTGTTTCTTCCTTCATTTCTCATAACGATTTGATTTTGATTGCTTTATTGTGTATGTGTAGTTATGCACATTAAACTTCTACCAGTATTTTTGATTAATACTTCATTTGTTAATTATGGTATTTATGCAATTTATCCCAAAAATACAAATTGCTTCTATTTCCAACATTTCTGACGATTTTTTTTTTATTGTTTATTTTTTTGTTTCTATTTGTTTGTCTTGATTCTGATAGGGTAGGTGAGGCTTGGCTTCAAGATTTTGCACAAGAATATTTTGAATCTCAATCAATTATGCAATTAAAATTATCAATTATGCATAATTTGATGTTAAATATTTTTCGAATATCATAAATGCTTCTTGATCACATTTATTTCTAAACCAATTTTAATTGTGCATATTTTATTTGGTTAGGGCTGTAGTTAGCACATTAAACGTTCTCTACGATATTTTGGAAATTATACTCGCATTAATTTAATTATAAGGATAATTTATGCAAAATTAATCCAAGATAACAAAATATTGCTTTTCTCTTCCTTCTTGACGTTTGATTTGTTTTTTGATTTCTGTAGGGTGTTATGTGGGGGTCTTCTAAGACTTCGTATCACAATTATTGTTAATTATATCAATTTATCATAATTTATGCAAAATTCATTCAAAATCTAACATAATTAATTTATAAAGAATGTTCTATTATTATTTCTAAACAATTTTGAGTTGTTGTTTGCTTTATCTTGGTGAAGCTTAGCTTGGTCACTTAATCTACCTCAGATTTTTAACTGTTGATTCCATTATAAAATTATGGTATATTTATGCAATTTGTTTATCCCATAGAATAAACAAATTATTGTTTCGTTTTAATTATATCAATGTAACATATTAAATTTGTTCATTCAGAATGTGCTTTTTCCACAACAAAATCCAGTTATGGTAGCCTCGGAAGGGGATCGGAAAGATGCAATCATATATAATTCTGTATATTATTATTATTTTTTTTCTTATTATTATCTTTTCTTTTCATGTCCCTTATCCAGTGGCATGACTTAATATTTTTTCTAACTGAATTGGTTTTGTTATATCATGTATCTTCCAGGACACAGAATTTTATATTCGTTTGCCAGATTTTATAAGATGTGTAGCACTCATTGATTAATTTCGGTCGGTATATTTTGATCTCACTTATGAGCCAATGTCGTTGACCGTTTTTATTTTGTTCTTTGGTTAATGAGGACTTACACTCATCTTCACATGACTGTGTATTAGAGTTAATTTGAGGTTTTGTCCTTGTTTTTTTTATTACTTTTTTTGTCTGTTTGCAATGATTAAAGATTCAATCTTATTTAATTTTTTATGTCGAACTATAAAGCCTCAGATATAGGTGACAGGTAATAGGATCTGATGTTGACTCAGATGTCCCTAGTGAATGTTAGTGTTCTAGTCTTATAAAAAAAAAACGTTAAAAATTTAAAATCGTAGTTTGTTCGTTCTCACAGTAGCCAATTAGGATCTAAGTCTTGCGTGATAGCTGAGGTACTCAGGTCAGCCGCAGGCACGCTGCACGTGTTACGTTACACTGGCAATTGGATGGATGACAGTCGAGGATAGGTGGGTATCTTCTGGAATGCACGAGTCCCGTCGCCAAATACCTGAGTAGTCAGAGCAAATCACGTGCTGTTTATCTCTGGCTGGGAGGGGCGTAAGAGTGGGAGTGATTGTGTAACGCTCACACGCCCATTCGTGATAAGGCATGTAAGAGGTGGGTATTTATCACTCTGGAGACACGAGTCCAATCCATACCTGTTAGTGTATCCGGGCATTCCCAGTTATGATCGGAGTGAGTCGCCGGCGTGTGACATGGAGCTTGGGGCAGGATGGAGGTGGGTATCGCTCGGAAGATGAGAACTCTAGTCCTTCCAAAGTTATAGGGTAGTCGGCGATCGGGGGTGTTGATCCGGAGGGTGAGGGGGCGGGGACGGCCGTAAGTCTCATACAATGAAACATTTGGGGGGTAAGATTAGTTTTGCTCTCCCTCTCCATTATTTGACACTTGAATAATTTTCAAAAAGTTTATGCAAAAATTTTGTTTCAATGATAACGTGGGATGGCCACTACAAACTTATCAGATTGTTACATTGGAAGAATACCATAAACATAATTATTTTTAATTCATGCACTCAAATTTTATTGGACGAACTTGAGCACAGAGTGGTGAGTAAATGTTGACAATTTTTTGCTCCCCCCCTTCCCATCGGTAAATATGGATTGGACTTCACTGTTCATGTTATCCGCTTTTCTGGAAGGTTTATGGGAGGGGATGATTCAATCATTAAGTTTTTTAAACAAATGATAAACAAGGATTATTTTGCATGCATAGCCGTGGGGAGGGGGAAGTGCGATGGGGTTTGAGATGGTGTAATTCACACGCCCAGTGGATGGGGAGGAGTGGGAATGGATATCTCATTGGAAGGCGCGGTCCAGTCACGTACAACATACCTGGTGGTTGTAATCTCTATATTTAAGTGTGACAAAGAATGTGGTTGTTTGGCGCAGTTAGAAACTTTCAATGATGTTTGTTGGCTTTGACATGAGTCTACTAAAGGTGAGTCTATCTCTTTTTTTTTCTGATGTGCATGGATTAAGCTAAAGTGTGCAAGATGGTTTATGTGATGTTAATCTTTCAAAGTCACGTTACACTCGGAGATAATATGACAATAGAATAATTAGCTTAAGATCATTTAAACAAGAATAAGTCAAGTTTATATGAATCATGTGTTTTCAATAATATGCAATTGATTCCACCACATAGTTTTGTTTTAGGGTTCTTTTTAATTCTGCGTCGTTATGTATAGTGCGTATTCTGTTTATGTTATAGTTGTCCCATATTTTCCCTCCGCCGTAGGCCACCACTCCACAGGTGAGAGAGTCAGCGAAGAATCGCGCTTGCGAGCTGCGGCTGACAAGTACTGTATGGAGAGTATGAGGAAGTGGTATGAGGCAGCACAGAGTTATCCCCGACAGTCTCACTCAACGGCATAAGACCTGGCAGGCGACGGTCTTTTTTCTACGTCATCGCTGGCAGCGCCCGTCAGTGTGCGTTGTAACATGTTCGATGAGTCAATAGCAGTGGGTTTATTAATCTAGTTGGCCATTAGTACTTTTTGTTCAATAAGAGTGTTCAATTGTTGTAGTTGTAATTTCTTCAATAAGGTTCAAGTTGATGGGTTATTTTGTTTCTTCAATGAGTCATATTTGTGTGACTATTTCTGTTTGTTCTAGGTTCAAGTTTGGTGTTATTTCGTGTCTCATAGATATAAATTTGGTGTTATTCTGTGAAAGTGGTCTATAGATTAAATTTTTAGTATTATTAGCTGGTTTTGATAAAAAGTCTAAAAGCTGTCTTAATTTTTGTGACTTATCAATGTCATAAAGTCGGTTGTTATTGGATGTCATAGCTTTAGTTGTTTATTTCATGTCTTCTAAAATGTGTCGGTAGTTAGTTGTATGCAGTGATAAGTACAGTTTGGATTTTAGACCATGGAACAATTGGTACTCATAATACCATTATATCTGTGCATGGATGGACAACTTTTATTATAGCGAGACATTGAGTTAGACCTTAATTGAGTTCATTGGCATGTAAGTATTGCTTTTGTTAAATTTCGTTGAGAGTAATACCTTTCGAACTGTTGCATTCCTGAGTATACATTTTGTGCATGTCGTAATGGAATTCCAAACTGATTTCAATTATTTTTCCACAAGTAAAATTTGATGGATTATTCTATGCTGCCCTGAGCAATTTGCGTCTCAGTCGTCGCCTAGCAGTGTGCGACTGTCTGACAGATACCTGGACAGGTGCTTCGTCCTATGTGTGGCGAGAGCGCCAGGAGTTTCTGTCCCTTCTCACCAGCGAATTGAAAAAGCTGCAATGTGATAGCTGTAATGGCTTGCAAGGCTATGCCCATTCTGGTTTTGTCTTCATCGCATGGTATCGACCGTTGTGGTCTTTTCTAGTTCAATTTTCTATTTTTTATGCTCCGCACATAGGAGCCGGAGGATTATGTTTTTGGGTGTCCTGTCGTGCGTTTATGGGTCCACCTTTTCTTGTGAACAACGATTTGAAAATACGCCGTGAGGTTTATAATGATACATGGACTCCTCAGGCTTTAGACAAGCTAGGCAAGCTGATTGATTTATGATTTGGGGAAAATCTGTCATAAAGGTCAAGGTCAATTGAATTTTTGTCTAAATATGATTCTGCCTAACTCAGTTAGGTTGTGCTCATGTTTATATATTTGGTGCGTTTAGAGTGAAAAACAAAGAAAAATAACTGAATGAGTTGCAGTGGGTAAGTCTTAAGGTCGGCAATTTAAGGTCAATGACTATTGTACCATAATCTCATTTTTCGGCTTTACATTCAGTTATGTATGTGTCATTGTTGATGTACTTTGGTGAATGGGTTATGATTCAAAAACCATAAGTAAATTTTTGTTAGAGTCACAGGGGTCATAGGGTCAAGTTAATGGTAATATCATCAATGATTTGTCTAAAATTTACCATTTCTGCTATAAGATTTCTAGTAGAGTGTTCAGTATTGTTTGTATTGGTGTTAGGTTTCAAAACTAAAAGACAATATTTTGGTTCTAGAGTACAGGGGTTTAAAGGTCAGGGTAGTGTCAAAGGTCTTGACTATGTCCAAATGCGTATTTTTTGCCTATAAGTTCGTGAAAGGTGTCGAACTGTTGTGTCATAGCATGTAATTTGGATTTTAGGTTTTCTCAACAAGCAAATATTTTTTGGTGGAGTCACACGGATGTCAACGCGCTCTAGGTGTCAAGGTCAGTCAATGAATTTAATTTATTGTGCCAAACATATACTTTTGTTAGGATTATAGAGTGCTAACGTTTGATTATAATTATTTTATTAAGTTCTACTGTGGGTCGCAGCTGGGCAGGAGGTGATATACCATCGACTTTGCGCGCAGTTACTTTTCTAGTTTATATTTTTTTTGGATTATTATTTATGCTGTCGGATTTAACTCATCTCTCAATGTTACCCATTGAAGACGTATTATAATTAGTTGAGATATTTCATTTATGAGTATATATATCGATAATTTTTTTTTTTGTCATATACTTCTAAAAATTAATTGCAAAATTACTATTTTTCATTTACATAAACTTATTGTTAAGCTTTATATCTATTACACAATAGTCTAATATTATGTTACATTTTTCGTTTCATTAGTAAAATACATCTGTTTATCATAAAGTTTCTTGTTATTGCAATTATTTTTCTTCGTTTTCTCAGAATGATGTTTTGTCCACCTTGGAGGAGATACCTGATCTGACCTTTCAGGGCTATGCTCTTAAGATGTGAAGGAGTTGTGAAAGAGGAAAATATTTTTTAGTTCAGTTCTCCTTTTCAATAGACAATGCTCTTAGATCACACACTAAAGACACTTCACTTAAAACTTCGCCCTTGTGAGGTATGTGATATGTTCATGTATGTATGATGATGATATGATGATGATTGTTTTATGTGATGTGTTAAGTGTTTAGGTATATGAGGATTGATGAGTTTGGGATGGATTTAAAATGTAATGTTTGATAGC
Organism: Eucidaris tribuloides; assembly: GCA_001188425.1. Lineage (NCBI taxonomy): Eukaryota > Metazoa > Echinodermata > Echinoidea > Cidaroida > Cidaridae > Eucidaris > Eucidaris tribuloides. The sequence goes on along the minus strand of JZLH01S0242632.1, from coordinate 62,457 downwards.
GGTTGGTAATGACTAGCATTGATGTTTGTTGACTGTTGTAAATTCAATTTGGGAGGGCAAGTGAGAGGGGGTGTCAGATTTTTTTTTGTGATCGATTGTGGTGTGGGATTGACAGAAAAGGGAGGGTATGGGCAGGAGATGAAATGGAGTTACTTATATGCAGCTAATGGTGGTATTTGACATGTGGTAAGATTTTTGTTTGGGAAATGAGGGGCGGGGGAGGCAGGGAGGGAGGGGAGTGGGTGTAAGGGAATATTTGGGAGGGAAGCATAATGTCCGCTTGCCTGTATAGACATCACACAGGATTCTCTCTTTCCCTCACCTCTCATGCATGACTTATCTCTGATAGAAAAAAATGAGGAAGATATTAAAACACCATATGCAGGACACCATCTAAACCAGTCGCCTACTAGGGGGTAGTGAATAAATATGTAGGGTGAAACAGTTTATGGTATGATATGTTCAGTGCGAAGTATTTTGGTGAATGTTCAAGAGGCTTGTCTGACTGGTTGATGTATTTATTGGTTCGTATGAGTTGAACTCAAGACAGCAGTGAGTAATGAAGCATTATTTGAAATGATACTGGTTTTTTATGATTCAAAGAAGGTGAAATTAAACCCCCTTTTTCCAAGTGTTACATGGGTGCTGCAGGTGTTAGAAATTGTTGCTGTGAACTGTGAATGCTAGTGGTGCATTTTTGTGAGTGTGAGTTTGGTTGAGATACATATTATTTGTGTATTACTGAGGTTGTGGTATGTGTAATGACTGTGTAGAAAAGGTAGATGATCAGATGAGAGGAATGGGTGTGAATTTGAAATGGATGTGATTACATCTGGTGTGAGAGATCTTGATGCTATGAGGAAATGTTTGGGAAAGCATGCAAGGCGTATACGTGGAAGCGGGAATGCTGATGTAAAGAGGTGACTTTAAACAATGTGGAAATTTTTGGGTTGCTAAGGCATTTTGCATGAATTGGTTTTTTGATGCCATATAAATGTGATTTAGGTTGTGAATGCCGCTGATGCCTGAGTGTGTGAATGTGATGCATTTTTTGGTCTGATGATTTATGAAATGAAGTAATTTGTTTTTTTTTTTGGCGCGGCCGGGTCGCTCCTCTGGGTGGCGATGGCTTGATGTGGGAGTAGTTGTAATTCTGGTGGTGACGAACAATTGATGATTTTATATGCTGGAACCTTCCATCGCTTTTCATCCAGCGCGAAACAATTATTGTCAAGTATTGCTTCTTCTTAATTTCTGTCTGATATAACGATAGACTGCTTCTAGATCTAATGCTATTTCATGAGACGGTCACCAAATCGTTCATCCAGTCCCGCTGCTAGGGCTGTTCCTTTTTGGTATTCTGGGTCCCTGGCCTCGAGTGATGGAATGGCTCAAGGGTACAAGCTGGTTGACGGATCAGGCAGAACCATTGAACTGCTGGCGCGAATGCCCAGGTGGCAATTCGTTTTTTTCTGAATACCAACTTAAAATCAGACTTCACAGATTTTTAATCTGCATTTTATTTGTCTCTGGGTTCGCGTGCGTTAAGCCCGTTTTTGATTTCACGACTTATATTCCTTTCTCATAAAAATGATTGTCCATAACTCTGTGTGTGAAGTGACCTTTGGATGACTCCAACTAGCTATTAAACGCGCCACAGATTTGTTTCTGTGAATTATCGTTCTTGAAATGTGAGTGAGGTTTTTTTTCCGAATCGAGTGCAATTTGCTTTATAATTTTGCGGGAACTAGATCGATATTTACATTATCAATCTGTTTGAATATGTTTTTTTTTTCTTATTTTACTCCAGAATTTAAATTATTTGCACCTGATAATCCATATATCAACAACTGCGAGATGCTCATTGAGTTCTTTTTTATTAATTATAGCCATCTCTTGGTGAATGGATGGAGAGAAGAGAGAAAGTGCGAATCTGGGGAAAGGGATTGATGAGGCAATATCGGCGGTAATCTCGAAGCACTGATATGTGTGTGTGCGTGTGTTTGTGTGTTATATAGCGGTGTCTATTTGACTTGCTGATTTCCTGCTGGTGCAAGATCTCGTAGATTAATTCAAGACAAAAAATCCTAAGACTGGATTTAGCCCTTTTGTATCATTGCAGAAAAGACCTTTAGACATTGGGTACCATGTGGTAACAAATTTTTTCAGACTGCGCGGCGGTCAAATCTTTCGCGCGCAAAGATATGGCTTATTCTTCAAGTTTCAGCGCGCCAAAAATTTTTTAACAATCGTTGGTTAGAATACTGGAATTATGGGGTTCGAGTATTCACCTGAACGAACAATTAATCCATAACACATAAGAATTGGACCTTAAGGTATCCGTAGTAAGGCTCGCCCACCCCTCGCGTGTGTCGGAAGAGACCGTAGATGTAGGACATCTGCTCCAAAGTCATCTCCAGTGGCCAACACCCCGTCGACTCATAATTGTTTTCCACTCCCCGGAGTGTTTAAGTACTTAATTTTAACAGGTACATGTCATATTGTGGCAGTTAGATACATTGTTCATATTTTGCTAAGAGTGCTTCGTGTAGCTATGACTAATATTTGAAACATTAATGTATTAGTCTGCAGGTATCTGTTTTACGATTGGAAGCAAACAAGTTTTGCATTAACAGCTGAAAGGCGAGATTATTATTACATGTTTTTTGGATCTAAACGTATGTTTTTTGTTGCTATAGTCTTGAACTAATGGAATAATGATTTAATTGGAACCTGCATATGATTGATTTTTTAAGAAGTATAATATTATATTCTAAGTTGATTTTCTATTTCTTTCCTTATTATTTATTATATTATTCGAATCAGCGATTATAATTTAAATAAGCTATTGTATTTTGGATACATTTTTCATTTCTCTATTTAATTCTGGTGTCTCTAGTAAATTGTTTGTGGGGGCGGGTAGATTTTAGATTAATTAAGTGCATGATAGTTTTCAGATGAAAATGCATTAATATGGAAGGTACATTTGGGCGTTACCGAAATTTGTCGAAATGGGTATTTTCTTATTTGCATAATCGTTCACTTGACATAACGGGTACTTTAAGATTGTCCATAGGTATTTATAATTATACAGCTTAATACTTCAGCTCGCTTTTTTGTGGATCATGTTTACTTGATTTCTAGACTTTAGATTATTTTGCACTGATGAATTTTAATTTACTTAATGTATTATCAGAAAATGTGATTAGGCTAACTTCAAGAGGCTCATAAGTACGTTAAACTTGTTGGGAAACGGGCACTGAATATTGAAATCAAGATGAAAAGTGTGCTGTTTGTTTAATGTCCTCTGAGTGTTTTGTGGTTTTGACTACTGTGCCATTACAAATGTTTCTAACTATGAAATCGAGGCAAGAATATTTCTTGTATTCAGCAATTCTTGTTTCCCTAACTCATAGTGTTTTATATTTACATATATTTGATTCCAGTTAAGATAATTATCTCTGCATATGATATGATTAATATCTCTT
>JZLH01S0242632.1:0-39672 GCA_001188425.1 Eucidaris tribuloides | reverse complement strand
CTCTCCCCTCCCCCACCCCCTCTCTCCTCTCCCCTCCCCTCCCTCCTTCCCCTATCCTCCCCTCCATCCTCTCCACCTCCCTCCTCCCCTCCTCCTCTCTCCTCTCCCCTCCCCCTCCCCCTTCAGATTTTAATCAGATTTCGGACTTTTTTGGTATAAACAAAACTCAATTTTCAGACAGTTTTGCAGTATTTATACATTAAAAATTACATTTTTTCAAGTATGTCACACTTTTCCTCACAGATGCTCTTAGATCCCTGGGTGTAAAATTTTGTTATCATGGTTAGTTGGGCACTCGACTGTCCTATTAAAATCGACTCCATGTATTGCAATAGGACTGTGCACCTTATTCAGGTGCTTGCTAGTTGTAATGGAATATGAATTCCATGAAGTGTCATTTTCTCATTGAAAATTGAATTTAAAATTGAAAATGATTTTACCTGTGCATTCACTATGTAATTAGAAACATTATTTCATACATGATTCTATGAAAAAAACACCATTCAGTTATCATGAACAATTGAAAATTGACAATTTATGGAATTTATAAGACTTTATAATTATGGTGAGCTTCTCGCATGTGATGTCACAAAATAAAAACTTTGAAACCTCATAACTCTGTTATTCTTTGGCGGATTTTTGCCAAACTTTCATTAGCATGTTTCTCTCATTTTCTGCTTTTATTAAAGCCAACTTGATGTCAGTGTGGACTTTCCCTTTAATTACCATTCTTAAGTTGTTCAGCTACTTAGTTGTAACATTACTGAATTCTAATCCTTTCTTTCTAATTTATTTCATTCTTATTGACGTACCTGAATGACCTGGTCATGAGTCACCAGTTGCTCACTGTTCTCCTCAAGTTGTACATTTATTGCTTCAAGTCAATTCATGTGCTTCTCATTTATAATGGTGCTCAATTCTCATCCTTTCTTTCTAATTGATTTCATTCAGATTGGCCTACCTTAATGACCTGGTGAGGGGTCACCAGTTGCTGACCGTTCTCCTCAAGTTGTTCAGTTACTGCTCCAAGGTCAAGGCCAACCGTCAGCGGCTGATTGAACCGGGCATGCAGACCCTCAACATCATGCTGGCCATGCTCAACAGGGTAAGATGACAGACAGATGGACAGACATACAAACATTCATTTCAAACAGACATGTTACATATCATCAGGCCTGCAGATGGCAATGAGCAGGTCTTGGATGAACATTCTTGTTGAATCAAGTCGAGAGTATTTATAATATGCTTAACTTCATTATTCAGTAATGTCTCTGTGCACAGCAAAGAGTGGGAAATATTGTTTCTCTGAAATGTTTGCAAAAAAAAAAACAATCATGACAAATTCTTATTTTCTCATGTAAATAATGTATACTTTTCTGAAATAATATTTGTTTCAACATTGATATGTCTTGCTTGTGGCTGAGCAAATATAGGTTGATGTAGCAATGACTGCTGTCCATGAAATAGAACACAAAAACAAATAACAATTACCTGAAAAAAAAATGATATTTGGTAATAGCTATTCATGAGTTTTTCCAGATGAACAAAATGAGGCATATTCTAAATACCAATTGACTCCAAGACATGACTTTGACAGGTTCCCAATTTAGATAGAAAATGAGTACCTCACCAACCTATTACAGTTACTGCTTAAAATGTGTTTGATATTTGCAGACTTGCAGAATGTGTTACTTACCAATATCATGTAATGGTCATGTAATTTGATGTAATTCCATGAGGTGTAATGTAATTGGATTATTGAAGTAACTGAACTTACTTTTCTGTGAACAAATGAGGTTTCAAGTACTAGTTTTTTTTCTAAGAAATTTATTTCTGCTGTTGAGATTACTGATTCATTCATTTATCTATTCATTCCAACTTTGATTAAAAAAAAACATGTGAACACAAATTTCAACTTGCAAACAAAAACTAGATTGTGTGCAATATGATTAGTACAAAAAAGTAAGTAGCGATATTATAAACAGTTTGAAATGAAAAAGAGAACTTGAAAAGAAAAAGCACAGGGGCCTTTTGAAAATAGTTATCAAGCTACGAAAATCATACAAAGGCAGTGAATTAATTACACCATTAAATACAACACATAAGAGACAAGACAAGACAAAAAACCATTTAGGTAAACATGTTAAGTTGCAAATTTCAAATAAAGCATAAGATTGGGAAAGATCATTCCATGAATATTTAGACAGGAAATACACAAAAAGGAATTTTTTAAACATTTTACATTTTTGGAGTAGCGTATATCACTGGGAACAATGAACAACTAAAAATTGAATTGTACAGATTTTTTGGCAGAGGATGAATTTACTTTAAATAAATGAAAGGAATTGCTTTTATGGGTGTTATGTTGGTGGATACATTGTATTTCTATTAAAGCTCAATGACATGATTGGGAGAAATAAAAAATGCGTTTAGAACCAAATTGATTGAAAGACATACCAAATTTACAAAAATTTTTGTATTGGTGGTTTGTCTTTACCCACATCAAAATGTACAACATAATGATCAGAATCAAGACATCTAGCAACATGGCAGTTCCTAATAACTTCATCATTATCTGTATCATCAAGTCTGGTAATGACTAAGTCAAGAATATGGCCATAAATGTGAGTAGGCTCAGAGACATGTTGTCTCGGATTCAATGATGACAAGATAGATCTAAAGGCTACAACATCAGATTTGGAGAGATCATCCATGTGCAAATTAAAATCACCCAGTATTACAATTTTGCTAGCTGTCATGTTAACGTCTGAAGCAAAATCATCAAATTCACATAGGAAATCCTTTGTTTTGAACCCATTTTTGATAGATGGAGGTGGTGTATACACTACTACATACTGTACACATCGAGACACATCATTTACAATTGCATATTCAAAAGTAGTGACTTTCATATCAGTAGATCTGAGTGACAGTTTGAGAGAAGTTTTATAAAGTTTTATACAGTATTCCAATTCCACCATATAAGCCAGCACAGTAGAATCCCTGCATAGTTTTCTTGATTCTAGAATAGTTTTTACCCCAAGTTGAGGACTACCACCAATCATGTCATTTACCCTTTTAATACTAAACATTTAGGATACAATTTCAAATGCAATGTCTGGTACTGAAATTATGAAGTGGGCGTGGTTTTGTTGTGTCTGTTTGATTGACAGGTGTTGCTAGCAGAGCATGAGGAGCCAGGGTCAGGAGGCGGGGCCCCCATGGCGGAGCAGCTGCTGTCAATCATGGAGGTCATCCTGATGGAGGCTAACAGTGAACCCGTGGAAAGCGGCAGGGTAAGGGTTTCACAGATCCTCTAGAATTATTGTACTCAGGGCTCGACGCTAGCACTTGCCCAGCAAAAAAAACTTCTAAATTCAAGAGAGTATTACTGACTTTTGTTCTTCAATTCAGTTTCAGTTTTGTGTAAATTCTAATTCATCTGTAAAACCATTTTCAACTAGGTACTGTTGTTAAAGCAATACAATTAATAACAAGCATTTTCTTCACTTGGACAAGTAAAAGTTTTATTCAGGCAACTAAATAAAAACCAAAAGTTTGCTTGCCCAATCAGGCAACTAGCTGAAAAGGTTAGTGTGGAGCCTTGCTGTGCTGTTTAGAATTAAAGACAAAATCTAACAATAATCACAGTTATAAGAAATCTGAGCTACGTCATCCTCCATGCTCTAAGTGTCTTTGATAAGAACTAACAATGACACCCTGAAAAAAAATTATCATTCAAAATGATGATTTAGGGATTACAAAGAGTGAAAATCTTGGAGTACCCAGTTTGACCTTCTTCATTTCCTCCCATAGACTACTGTACTACTTTATAATCCACAGAAGTAATAAGTCGCAAATGATGTTTATCTATGCCAAGGGGAATGGAGTACATTAGTAGGACATGTGTTGAGGAGGGATGTTGATCATGTTTTGAGAACGAAGTTTCAGGTAGATGGTCTGAGGGGAAAGGGGGCAACCAAAGAAGACATGGAAGAAGCAAGTGGTGGAGAGTAGGAGGGTTGGGCTAAGGAGGAGGAGGATGTGCCAAATCAGGCGAAGTGGAGGGAGTGGGTAAGGGCGATTGCAGTGAGAGTGATTTGAGTCAGGCTACCCCCATAGCGGGGACAAAACCGAATTTAAAAATCTGGATTACTCTTACTACTAGTGCCAATCTTTTTTTTCCTTTCCACGCAGCCGTCCGTCATCCTATCCTGCGACAAGTCCCAGCTGGTGACGTTGCTGGACCGCATCAACAGTCCGTTCGTCCGCGCCCACGCCAGCGTGCTGCAGGGCCTGATGCGTATCATACCGTTCCTGTCGTTTGGCGAGGTCGACAAGATGCGAACACTGATCAACCATTTCAAGAACTACCTGGACTTTGACAAGTGAGTCAAATCATATCAAATCAAGTCAAAACTAATTAAGCGTACATCTAAATGTAAGATTAGAAATATGCTTTATCAACACTGGATGTGAATTCACAGAATTTGATTTTTTTCATCATTCATCAAAGACGTGGTCTTCTTTCTTTTGCCAGTGTCTTTCTAGGTCTTAATCTCAAAGGCATCAATCCTGGGGGTGGGGGGGGCAGGGGGCATTCACCACACCAATGAAAATATTGAGGGGCAAACATATCATTTTGCCCCCTCCCTAATAATTGTGACAACAGAATGCAAGTCTTATGTTTAAAAATCAGTACAAGGCACTACAAAACCATTAAATTTGACATAAAAATTCTACTAAACATACACAATTTTCAAACGTGCGTACCAAAACAGAAAGACACTTTTCTTACTTTTGTCCCCCCCCCCCTCTGAAAAATGGATTGATGCCCGTGCTTAATCTTTTCATTGATACATAAAGCTGATCATTTAATGTTCATTTTAATCCCTTTTGGACATTGAAGTTCTCTTCCCCACAGTACAATAGCTCTCGCCTTAAAATCCACAAACCATTGCGTTCTGACCTTGATTCGTTCAGTGACCTTTTCTTGGTCGTCCCCAAATCAGTCCCCAATTAGTGAGCTTTCGTTTTACCAATGGACAGACTCAAGAACGTTAATCTGATACCAAGATCGATCTGTGCATGCGCCACCCCCCGCATCACACTGTCCGTGGCAAAATCTCGAATGGGTTTTGGCGAATTTTTCGTCCTCGGTGAATTGAGGACAGCAGCCAATCAGCGCCCGTACAGATGATGTTGGTGCAAATCGCAACACGTGCGAAGGCTGATGACGTCATGCACCTCCGCCCGTTCTCCGTTTTGCATTTTGCGAAACTGCATGTGGAAGGACCACGAACGAACGGCTAGGATGGTCAGACTTGATTGCTCACTGTCCTCGTTTTCATCTGTGGTGGTAAAACAAAAGCTCACTATTGAACAGAGGGATACAGAACTGTTATGTCAGCAGCTCCTCGTCTTTGGAATAGACTGCCTAAATTAATTCAGATGTCGGAGACTCTTGAAATTTTGATGAATAATCTAAAGACACATGTGATGGTAGACTAATTTTGAACAGTAAGAGTTTGTAAGTGCCTTGAGCATCCTGTGGTGGATATGTTAGCAAGTTGTAGATATCTGTATCATTATTATTTTGAAGATGTAAATTGTGATTTATTTTTTTCTCTCTCTCTGTTGTATGTGTATGTCTTTATTTGTAGGTTTGACGGCGATCATACACAGGACGATGAGATTCACTTGGAATGCTTCTGTGTTATAACGGCTGGCATTGAGGTAAGAGTGCCTTTTCATGTATCTGCTCTTACCAAAGGTGCCATGGATGTTGGAGGTTTTCAGGCATGAGATTTCTCCGCGGATCCGCGGATTTCCGCGGATTTCGAAATTCTGAAGAAAAAAACAAGCACGGAAAAAAATCTGTATTTTCTTTCCTTTTTTGTCTTTTTAAGGCTACCATATCCCGCCGACCTCGAGAGAGATCGGCAGTGTGTGCATTGGGAATGTGGATGAGTCTGTATTATGTGTGCATTGGCCATGCAGGCATATACCTGCATGCGACCACGATAGTACACGGAGCGGAGGAATGTGTGAAGGTCGTAGGCTACTGCTTGACTGCGTTGGATAGTAATGGATTTTACAAGTATTTGTAGGTTGTTTAGATGTAGTTTCTTCAACAAAATAATGAGGACTGTGGAGGAAAATGACCTTCATGTAAAGGACATGTTTCCAACAAGATGAATGGCAGAGGACTGTAGTTTAGTGTGAGTATGAAGTTGAGCTTGCAGTGCAGTGACGGGCCGCGACAGTGGTGTGGGCATCTGTGGAGTTGTGATTTACCTTGATCTGCTTTACATTACCAACTATACTTCATTTGATCATTATTTTATGGACTTTAGTACCTGGTGCGATACATGTGTGAACTTGTCTTAATCCAGCAAGACTTCACCTGTGCTTATGATATTTTCAGATGGTTCACAGCTGAAGCCTGCAGCTGCTAGCTGCAGATCTATGCATAACAAATTAACTTTACTTTTAATTTGATGTTCAATTATGTTTAAACAACCTCTTCAAAACAGTAAAATTTGATTGTAGAATGCATCAAACAGGAGTTTTTCATACCTGAAATTTCAAAATTTTCCGACCGTGGGAGGGGGAACCCCCCTCTCACACCCTCCCCCAGGGGGCCGCAATCTTTCCTCTTTTTTATGAATTTCTCTGTCTCATGCCTGGTTTTAGAAAAGACGAAGGAGGAGGAGGAGGAGTAGGAAACAGGAGGAGGAAGATGTGATGATGATGGTGGTGATGATAATAATATAATTATTGAATTCTGATTATGTTACTATTTCCATTTTGTTGTAATTGTTTGGAGGGGACTGTAATATTTCTGCTGTAATCATTATTATTACAATTTTTATCTTCTTTTTTCGGTTGGTGAATATACAATTCAATCATACAGCATACACCAATGTTGATATACAGTCCGTCCTCAGTTATCGCGCCACATTGGGACCAGCAGTCATCAAGATAAATGATATGGCGGGATAAGACAGATAATGTACAACACAGTACTTTGTGGCAATTGTATGTGTTTGCTGGGGCAAGGTAATACGTGTCATTAGCTATAAGTATTGCAAACCACAGACCATGCACAATTTTTAACAGAGCCCACACAAATGACACTTCATTTATTGTTCCCCTGATACCCAGCAGTTGTCTGTGTACATTTCTGACAAAAGTGTGTCCATTACTGGCAGTGACTGGTAAGTCCATTGTCCAGAAAATAGAGAGATCCGGTAAACTGATGACTGGATAACCAAGGTCTGAGTGTGGTACAATAATTCAGGAACAGGTGGGCCAATTTTACCTCTGAATATTTTTCATTTCTTTTCTAGAATAACACCAACGGCAATCAGCTGAAGGATCTCATGATAGAAGAAGGAATCATCATGAATGCTATCAAATATGTCAGTCGTAAGATCCCTCAAGCCACCAGGTGAGAATAAATATTATCCAAGCCAAAATGTGTCACCACAAAACACACCACAAGTCGGAAAAATAAGAAATTGCATTTTTCATACAGTCTTAAAGTAGAAACTCTAAGCTTTGAAATGGTGTATAATTTGTCTAGGATGGACGAAGCTAACTCATGTAAAACCCCGATCACAAATTTGGACTGTCACCTAAACAATTATCAGGAAAGCGGTGAAAAAATGACTGCACAGATAGTGCTCATTCATGTGAAACAGGAGGCCTTCGCAACTGTACTGTAGAAAACTTGGCAAACCTAGCCACTTTCCAAAAGGAATCCATGGACTGGACAATCCTTTTTGGCTGTTACAGTCACTGTCAATTAATAGCTCACAAACACAGCTTTGTGATGATACCCAAATTATTGTAGGGGGACTTGGCAGGTGTTAGATAAGAAGAAATTATATGTAGGGGTTATATTATGTCAATCTTGAGATGTGAAGATCAAACTGATCAAAATTTCAAGTTCCCGCAAAACTTGGTCGAAGGAAATTTCAGAAAAATCTAAATAGCTTTTGGCCCTCAAATTTGGACAGATGAAAGATGAAGGCATGTTCTTTTGGAAAATATCAGAATCTTAAATCAAGTTTTTCAACCCAACTCGAGTAATACCCTATTTACACGAAAACTACCAATGTGACTTATTGTTCGTTTTGTGGTGACAGATCACAAATGATAAACGGCAAATAAAATAAATGCTTGTTCTCTTGTACGTCAGTCAGTAGACCAGTTTATTAAGTAAATGTATTCAATTTTGTGAATTTTCCTTTCTCCGGGGGTGGGGGGGGGGGTCCTAATAAGCTATTCCCTAAACTTGTTTGTAAATGCATTTAAGTGTTGGGGGACAGGTGGCTAAGAACGTAGTACAGACCAGCGACATGGCCTTTTTTTTAGACATGTCAGCACTTTGGGAATTGTGAAGGAATTTATCCAAGGATATGTATCATTACAATTTCTAAACCATGTTGAAATCCATGATGGGATATAACAAACAGTTTCCGAGATGGACAGGAGTTTCCAGACAGGGGCAGTGTCACAGGAGAGGGTAACAGTTGCCCCCACCCCCCATCTGAAATTTCCAAAATAACACAAAATACAGGGTTGCCATGTAATCCATGAAATTGTTTTTTTTTGGGGGGGGAGGGGGACATTTTGCCCCCCTGAGAGCTTTTACTCTCCCTAAGATTTTACCGTGGCACTGCTTCTAGTATCAGAATATGGTTTTATTCAACTTTCGGTCTCACAAGATGACCCTGATCATTTATCCCTAACTTACTGTCTGTCTTCCACTTCCTCTCTCTTGTTCACAGCCTGGATTCTTCGATATGGAAGGAATTCTTGGCCAAGCCGGCACTCCCGTACGTCCTGAGAATCTTGACAGGGCTTTGCACCGGTCACTCCAAATCTCAGGTGATTATTGTAGAACCCAAAATTCTTATATATAATATATGATAATAATAATAGTAATGATAATAATAATAATAATAATAATAATAATAATAGACCATGCTTATAAAGCACATAACACATTGCTGGGCATGTCTCAATGCGCTATAAAAAAATAGAAAAAAAAAGGATGAGAGAGGTACTGTATACGGTTCAAGATATATCAGGCAATTTTAAACAGGTATGTTTTTAAAGCAGACTTACAATGATTTATTGTATTAATGCTTCTAAGAAAATCTGGGAGGTTGTTCCATGAAATTGGAGCAGCGTGAGCAAAGCTACATTCACCATATGTTTTGGTTAGAACTGTCGGAATAATGCATACATTTTTCTTGCTAGTTCGGAGATTTCTTTCTGGTTTGTATACAGTGAGAAGTTCACTTAGATATGACGGAGCCAGGTCATGAAAGCATTCATAAGCTAATAACAGTATCTTACTTAAACATAATTTGAGAGCATAATAAGCATAAATAAGCATAAACTTGTGTAGCACAGCTATTTTGCAAAATATATTCAGCTGCACTGGCACAGAGCGTTTTATTACTTAATTCTACCAAAAAAATAAACAAATTTTAAAGTGAAAACAGTCTCAAAAGATGTGCAAGACTGAAAGTAAAAAGTCAGCGAGCGACGCCGGTCAAAAGATTTTGCGCCCCCCCCCCCCCCCCCTCCCAGTTTCGGCCGCCCGATCGCGTGATCCGCCCGCGAAAATTTGCAAATGCCAAAAAGCCGGATGTAAACTACAACGACTGTATAAAAAATCACACATGGCTGTCGTACATATGTCCAATTTTCACTGAAAACAGTCTCAAAAGATGAGCAAAGACTTGAAAGTAAAAAGTTTAGCGACAGCGACGCTCAAAAAATTTTTTTTGCGCCGGCGGCATGGTCGCGCAGAATTCATAGGGTTTAGGTAACGAATGCTTGTCTCAATGTTGTGTCACAAATCATGATCCATAGCATGCATAGCACGAGCGAGGTGTCCCGAAAAGTTCTTGATTTTAATTGTCACAGCCTTTGCAGCTGCTTTGAAGCCCCTTTATACACTGTTCTTTCACTGTCTCAATATGCCTCTGGCGTTCAAATAAATGTTATCAGGTCATCCTAGTGAAATCCCAGCTAGTCATGTTATATATTGTGGGGACTGCGATAGATAAGAATGATATTTTTTATGCCTCCTGCCAACGAAGTTGCCGGAGGCATATTTAGTGTCGTCCTCGTCGTCGCGTTGTCCGTCCTGGCCTCCGTCCGTCCGTCCGTCGTCCGTCCGTCACGTCCGTTGCCGTCCGGCCCGTCGCGTAGCCGAGCGACCTCACGGTCTCGTTACCGCGATAACTTGTAGAACCCCAATCGGCATTTTGATGTAACTAGGACCAAGTATGTACTATGACCCCCAATAACTGATTTTGGAGCTGAAAGTCCAAAGGTCAAAGGTCACCGGTGCTTAAATATGTTCTTGATTGGGCTCGTTACCGCGATAACCTTGAGACGCGCTGGTCGGATGTCATGTAACATGGGTGAAGTATGTATTAACACCAAATGAACTGACTAGATTTTGGAGCTGAAAGGTCAAAGGTCAAGGTCAGGCCTTAAATATCATGCTCGGTCGTACGCGCATAAACTGAGAGTGGCTAGTCGCGATTGCATGTAACTTGGGTGAAGTATGTATTATGAGCACCAACAATGAACTGAATAGATTTTGGAGCTCAAAGTCAAAGGGTCAAACGTCACCGGCCTACAAATATGTCCCTGATTCGTCCTCATTACCGCCGATAACTTGAGAGCGGCTGGTCGGATTTGATGTAAACTAGGACAAGTATGTACTATGAGCCACCAATGAATCCATTAATTTGGAGCTGAAAGTCAAAGGTCAAAGGTCACATGCCGGGCCTCTAAAATATGTCTGATTCGCGGCTCGTTACCCGATGATAACTTAGGAAGCGCTGTCGGATTGCTCATGTAAACTTGGGTGAAGTATGATTATTGGAGCGCATTGTCCAATGAACTGATTAGATTTTGGAGCTGAAAGTGTCAAAGGTCAAGGTCACCGGCCTAAAATATGTCATATAATTGTCGTTACCGGATAATTGAGGAATGGCCGTGTTGAATTTCATGTAACGTGGGTGAAGTATGCTATAATGACCACCAGATGAACCTTGTTAGATTTTTTAGTTCAAAGGTCAAGTCAATGAGTCACCGTGGGCCTAAAATAGTCTGATCCGGGCCTCATTCCGGCGATAAACTTGAGAAGCGGCTGCGTTCGGATTTTGCATGCTAACTAGCGACCAAGTATGTACTATGAGCACCACATAAAACTCATTAGATTTTGGAGCTGAAAGTCAAAGGTCAAAGGTCACCCCGCCGCTTAAATACGTCTGATTTGGGCCTCGTTACCGCGATAATTTGAGAACGCGCCGGTTGAATTTTCATGTAACTTGGGTGAAGTATGTATTAATGAGCACAATGAAGATTTAATTTGGAGTTCAAAGGTAAAGAGTCAAAGGTCACAGGGCGCTAAAAATGTCTGATTCGGCTCGTTACCGCATAACTTGAGAACAGCTTATCGATATTGATGTAATTTGGGTGAAGTACATGTATGTATTATGGGGCATAAAAATGACATTTCAGAGTTGAAACGGTGCCAAGTTACGATGCCCGCTACATCAAGTTTGGAATTGGAGACGGGGGTGGAGGCCATCCCAGCGGCTTGCGCGCAGCCGACATTGCGCTCTAGTTTCTTGTTCGACATATTTTAGTTGCTAACGAATGGCCCTGCTGTGTTCATAGATTGGCAAGCAGATATCGTCGAGAAGAAGAATGTGTCCTTGTCTGAAATTTGCCATGCACATAAAGCTCGGATCATGTAATACTACACGGACTGTAATATAAAAAGTCACACAGCGTCATAACGATATGTCCGATTTTCACGAAAACAGTCTCAAAAGATGCGCGAGACTTGAAAGTAAAAAGTCAGAGCCGACGCAGGTCAAAATGTGTGCGCGGCAGAATGGTCGGCGAAATTCATAGGGTTTAGGGTTACAATGCTTGCTCTCAATTATGTGTGTTGCACACAAATCAATGATCCAATGGCATGCTAGCCCGAGTCTGAAAGTTCTTGTATTATTGTCACAGCTTGCATGCTCTCATTGAACCCCCTTTAGTAGCACTTTTCTTCAACTGTCTCAAATTGCCTCTTGGTGCCGTTTCAAATAAATTGTAATTTCAGGTCATCCAGTGAATACAGTAGTCATGTTAAACATATGTTTGGGGACTGCCGATAGATAAGTAAGATATGTTTTTTCTTGTTGACCAGATTTTGGTGGTAACGAATGCGTCCCTGCTGTCATAAGATGGAGCAGATGTCGTCAAGATAGGAATTTGGTCCTTGTCTGAAAAAAACCTGGATGGAAGCTTGGAAAACCAATGACACTGTGGCCAAGAAGGCTACATTGATGATGTTGGGTGAAGCATGATGGGGTGTCGGGATATCGATGCATGTGATGATGATAAGGAGAGGATGATGATGGGATAGGTGGTGCTGATGATGATGGTGCTGGGTAATATCGTGGTGAAGATGAGACGATGGTTGATATCGGTGATAAGAGTGAGTAGATGATGATGGTTGATGATATGATGTGAGGTGATAGTGGTGGTGAAGGTGATGGTGATGTGAGGATAGGTGATGACGTGGTGGTAGTGGTGTTAGTGATGGTTTGCATGATGATGTTGATGGTGGTGATGGTGAGGATGATGAAGATGATGATGATTTATGATTGCGTTGATGATGACGGTGCGTTATGGTGATGATGATCATGAATATAATGGATGAAGCATGATGATGATGATGATGATGGATGGTGATGGTTGATGGTGATCGGTGATTTTGTGATTGATGGATGCATGAATGATGATGATGATGATGATGATGCATGATGATGATGGTGGGGCTCGGTGTGGTCGGTGTGGTGGTGGTAGTGGTGGTGATGGTGATGATGGTGATGATGATGATGGTGAGTCATGATGATGATGATGACGATGATGATGATGTTGATGATGATGGTTATGATGGTTATGATGATGATGATGATGATGATGCAGATCGTGGTTATGGTAATGATGATGATGGTGATCATGAAAATAATGATGAAGATGATGATGATGATGATGATGATGATGATGAATGCAGAACTCCCAACCATTCTGAATTTGGAGGAAAGAATCTGAAGTTTGATCATTCCCAGCTCTGGTTTCAATATGATTTTCCTATTTTTCTGGATAATTTTACTACACACTCCTATGGGAAATGCTGTTTCTTTCCTGTTTTGAGCAAAATCATCCATATTTTTCAGTCAGAAAGGTTGGGAGGTGTGTGAATGAATTCACTTTTCATGTTTGACTTAGTTTCTTCTGATATCACAGCAAACTGACTGAAGGTCATGGATTTTGTTCTGAAATCAAATAGTTCGTGGTTTTTCCACAGTTTATGGAATTATCATGGTGTTTGGGAGGATTTCATTTTCTATCCCTTGAAGTGATATGCATTTATAAATTAATACATATGCATATCTAATCTTTCTTCAATACAATTCAATTTATTTAACCAAGCATTTTGTATATAATCCTGATTGTATTTTGCATTGTTATTATGTCATGTAATTTGTTATGCCAGTGAACAACTAATTTCCAATTTAGTGGTCAATATATCTGTTCAATTCAATTTTGTTATTTTTATCCTCCACCAGATTGATGAAGTGAGAGCCCAGACAAGAGCGGAGAAAAAGAAACTAGCAATGGCCATGAGGATGAAACAGCTAGGGGCACTGGGGATGTCGGTAAGAGATAAGTCTCTGTCATATACATTGACCAAAGGAGATATTTTATCATGATAATATAACACTCAGTAGTAGTAGTGTTAATAAGGAGGGGATGATAGATAAAGGAAATAAGAAGATAAGGAGACAAAGAAGAGGACAAAGAAGGAGAAGGAGGTTTTTTGTAGTGCTTTTTAACAAACGTGTTCAAATGCACAGATATTCATGAAACCATGTATATTAATCTGTTGTGTTTCCAAAATTCTAAAGGTCCCATAGAGTTAATATGTGATACATCTGGTATTTGGACTTCCCTGTTATATTATTGGCCTATGGGAGTCTCACGCAAATTGATTCACAGAGATTGGTAACTCTGTCTAATGATCAAAAGAATATCGTCACTAACTCGCATATCATGTTCAAAACAACTCCATCAACAACTCAAATTTCATATGATCAAAACAATCCACCATATCATGGAATCCATCTAATTTGCATAACAAATCAAAACAACAGGTGCAAGCCCCGCAGTAGAACATAGCATGATGTTGATTTCACTGGGCCACCTTCCTGCCTGGGAAATTGACAATGAACACCTATGCTTGCTGCATAGTTTAGCTACTACAGGGCCTTAAAGTGATAGGCTAACATTGTGGAGCTTCAATTTAAAAAATTGTCAAACTTTGATATCTGAGCTACATAGTAGTGTTCAAATGGACAAATAAACACCCTAGAATACAAAAGTTTGAAAAGATACACTGCCAATGGCAAGTTATGCATGAATAAACAATTAAAACTCGGGGCGAGTTTTAATAGCCTAGGTGTACACACAGTAAGTCTATGGGAGGAAATGGGCAAGTGAATCTGGTCAACGTACGATTTTCACTTTTTTAAAGCACTAAATAATCATTTGAAATAAATTTTTTCAGGGCTTCATTTTGACCTCCTCAAAGACACTCGGTAGCATGTGGGAATCATGTGTCTCAGATTTTTTAACTGTGGTAATGTTAGCAATACTTGTAGGCACCGCACACTACTCAATTTTCAGTCGCACGACAGACCGACTTTGGATCTGAAATAAATCAACGTGTACGAAATATAAGCGCTTTTTTATTTCGGATCCAAAGTCGGTCAGTCGTGCGACCGAAAATCGTGTAGTGTGCGGTGGCCTTTGGTTATAGAAAAACACAATTCCAAAGATCTGAGGTAATTTCAGAAAAACAACAGGTGTAAACCCTGCAGTAGAACATAACATGATGTTGATTTCACTGGGCAGGCTTCCTGCCTGGGAAACTGACAATGAACACCTGTGCTTTACGCATACTTAGGATACCACAGAAGCCTTTATAGAAATAACACAATTCTAAAGATGTGAGGTAATTTGAGGAAACACTGACTGTGGCTACTGTCCTTCCTTTCCAAAACAAAAATAAATGTCCATTTTTTCTTTTGGTTTGCTTTTAATTAAACACATTCTGCTATCCCTGCTTTCTCTTTGTTTTTTTCCTGAAACTTACTATCAAAGTCAACCATTATCTTCTCTCTACTGAAGTTTGGAAAATGTATTATTACTGTATGATTCTTAACCCATTGGAAATGATTTGATTTTTATATAGCACACATTTTCCATAGAACCCAACCTGAGACATCTTGTACTTAGTCTCTAACGAATTAAGTTAGAAAAGTCATACCAGACAAATCATTCTATCTACCTATCTATCTTCTTGTTTATCTACCTATTTTTCTTCTTTATTATTATGGGCAAGCTGAAAAAGCAGTATTAATAAATTTTCAATGGCTACTCATACAAGAGGAGGAGAAGGAGGAGGTTTCTATTTAGTTTTTTTTTCATGAACATGTTCAAATGCACAGAATTTTATGAAACTTTGTATATCCATCCATTGCCTACAAGATTCTAAATCCGGTTCCTGTAGCCAGTAGGTTAGTAATAATGTCTCAGTATTCAAGTTCAATATCGTATGTGTTGGCTCAGTTGGAAGAGCGTCCGCCTCACAACCGGGAGGTCTGGGGTTCGAGCCCGTTCAAACCCCGGCCGCATCAGACCAAAAGACGTTAAAAGATGGGAATTGCTGCTACCCTGTTTGGCGTTCAACTGTTTAAGGAATAGAGCAACATCAATCTGGCGCTGTTCAGTGGCTGCCGGGCCCATGATCAATTGGGCAAAAGGAATTTTCGGAGGATTTCTATGTTATTGATTTCTGTTTCGAATAAAATGTGGATGATGATGATGATGATGATGATTACTATTATTATATTTTTTTTTCTTGCTTTGTAGACTAATGAGAAGGGTCAAGTGATGGCCAAGAAAACGGTGTTCAAACAGATGGAGGAACTGATGGATGAGACAGGACTAACATGCTGTATATGCAGGGAGGGCTACAAGTATCAGCCCCAGAAGGTAATGACATGTATCTGGGTTTGTCTGTCTTTCTCTCTGTCTGTGTGTGTTGGTGTGTATGTGTGGATTGATGAGACAAGACTAACATGTTCTGTCTGTCTGTCTGTATGTGTGCTATATGTGTGTGGATGTGTGGATGGTGGTTATAGGACTAACTTGTATATCGGGCTTCAAGTATCAGCCTCAGAAGGTAAGCATCAATGATATGGTAGCTTCACTGACGTGATAAGTTTTCCATTATACAGGTAATAGAAATACATCAGTGGAAATCAGAAAACAAAGAATTTCAACAGTGTTATTTTGAATAGTAGGAAATGACAATAATTGTCTTAAAATGTGAGTGTGCGTTGGTTGTTTGAATGTTAACTAAAAACACCCAGTATTTTGGGGCATATATCAGTTTTTGTAATAACCAAGAGAGTGCAGCACTATCTTACACATTCAATATTAATTACTTGCATTACCCGTGAAGAACCAGGAAATTGACAGATACCATACATTGTAAATTCTTCATCTCATATGTAGGTACTAGGAATCTACACGTTCACCAAATGTTCTCCGCTTGAAGAATTCGAGACCAAATCACGCAAGACTCAAGGCTACTCCACGGTCTCTCACTTCAACATTGTCCACTATGACTGCCATGTAGCGGCTGTACGGTAAGATAAGAGTGTTATTGTTACTGTCATTATGTACCAAAGATATCATGTCCACCATTACTGTACCCTCTGTCCCCCTAACCCCCTTCCCCCTCCCCCTCCCCTCCCCCCCCCACTGCATGTGCACACACACACACACTTAAAGGTCTTCCCTTTATTCGTTGACTCTAAAAGAGCTGCACCCCTCCCCCCCCCCCTTCGACTTTTCGCACAAAGTAGTTGCTGCGGGATTTGATGATTTTTTCTCTCATATCTCATGCATCTTTTGAGACCAAATTTACAACATTCGGGGATGGAGTTCCAAAGTTCCGTAACATTTTGTACTTGCATGTAGTTTTATTAACTAATACATGCATACTGAAATAATAATACTTGACTCACTCAGTTCACTGAGCTTCACACAGAGACTAAATAAGAGTTAGTGTTAGGTGCATTTTTCAAATTCTAGGTAATTACTGATCTCCACATTTCACAGACATATCCTTCATAAGGGCATGAGTGATGTTTCATTGTGCTGCTGGAGGGGAGTAAATAGAATTCCCTGCCTTTTAATTTCCTCTCCTCATATTTGTGTTTTCTGTTTTATTTTTGTGGTAGACATGCCCGTGGTCGTGAGGAGTGGGAGAGTGCTGCCCTCCAGAATGCTAACACCAAGTGCAATGGCCTGCTGCCCCTGTGGGGTCCCTCCGTACCGGAGTCTGCCTTCGCCAGCTGTCTGGCCAGGTGAGTTCCATCACAAAAATTTGAAGTCTTACTAACTACCAGTGTCGTATCCGAGACTGCAAGTTAATAATATGATGCAGAAATGAACTGATTAGATTTTTAGTTCAAAGGTCACAAGGCCTTGTATATGTCTGATTTCAGCTCAATTACATGACTTAAAAACTACAGATTGGATATTCATAAAACTTGGATGAGGTGTATATCATGATGCATCAGTGAAATATTCACATTTCAGAGTTGAACGTCAAAGGTCACCAGGCCTTGTATATGTATCTATTATTTCAGCCCATTAATACCATTTCTTAACAATTAGTGATCAGATTTGCATGAAACTTCCGTCAATTGTGAACTGTAACGCAACAATGAAATTATCAGATTTCTGTGTTGACAGGTCAAAAGTCACACAGGGCTTTTGACATATTTGATCAGAGCTCTTTACAGTAATCAATCAGGAATTGTTGATCAAATTTTAATCGTACTTGGTCAAGTGTGTACTCTGTTGCATTAATAGTTTTATTTGATTTTGGAGTTGAAAGATCAAAGGTCACAAGTCGTTGTACATATCTGATTTCACCTTATTACCAAGGTAACTTGACCACGGATCATAGTGAGCAATCTGAGTACATCCATGTAGGAGTCATTGCAGCATAATTTGAAATTGGAATGAGAGTGCAGAGGCATGCTTTACTTCAGTAAACATTTAGCAGTTACAAAATTAATGCAATTACAATGAAACAAATCGGGTGACATGACCAAGAATAATATTACTGTATACGCCAAATATTTCGCGTCCATATATTTTCGCGATTTTATTGTGTTTGCATTCACTTTGTACAGAAATGTCAGGAAGTGAAAATTTTCGCGTTCAGTAAGTCGCGAAATTCGCGAAAATAAAACCACCGCAAAATAATCAGCGTATACAGTATTTCATCTCATTGTCATCATCTTGTCACATCACACTAATCCTGTAAAGTCTACACTGGTTGCCGGTTGAAAAGTGAATATCATATAAGATTCTCGTAATCACTTCCCAAACATTGAAGTTTTCTTCCCCACAGTACATCATCAGGGGTGTGAGAGTTCAGCTTTTCAGCTGATTTCAGCTATTTTTGTTTTTAATTTTCAGCTTAGTTTCAGCTTTTTGTAAATTTCCACTGTACAAAAGTATAGGAGCTTTAATTGCAATTTCAGCTCTTTTCAGCTATTTTTACTTGTGATCACTCACACCCCTGCATCATCGCTGAAAATCCACAAACCATTGTGTTCTGGCCTGCTTTCATCTACTCACCTTTCCTGTGTAGTCCCCAAATCAAATCAACATGGGGGGATAAAACATTTCCATCAGCAGCTCCTCGTCTGTGGAATAGACTTCCCAAATCAATTCAGATGTCTGAGAATCTGTACAATTTTAAAAATATTCTGAAGTAACTTCTGATGAAAGAGTTATTTTAAACAACAAGAACACTAACTGTGGGCACCATGAGCATCCTGTGGATTTATGTGTTTGTGCATTAAAAATGTCTGTATTATTTTTATTATGTCTTCTTCAGGCACAACAGCTATCTCCAGGAGTGTACCGGACACCGGGAACCGGCTCACCACGCCACCATCCACGACCTTAAACACCTGCTGTTGCGATTCGGCAACGAGCGTTCGTTCAGCGATGACAGCGGGGGCGGCGGTCGTCAGAGCAACATGCACATCATCCCGTATCTCATGCACATGGCCCTCTACGTCATCAACACGTGAGGAATAAATTTTTGTATACACATCATGGATAGAAAATTTTACTTGTGTAAAAGAAGTTCATTATGTCTCTTCAAGTTGGCAACACAATATCCATCAAGGATAGAATTGTCAGGAATAAGAAAGTTCATTATGTTGCTTCAAATTGGCAACACAATATCCATCAAGGATAGAATTGTCTGGCATAAGAAAAATTCATTATGTCACTTCAAATTGGTAACACCATATCTATCAAGGATAGAAAAATTTCTAGCATAAGAAAATTTCTTTGTGTCACTTCAAATTGGCAGCACAATATCCATCACGGATAGAAACATTTTCTTGCATAAAAGAAGTTCATCATGTCACTTCAAATTGGCACCACAAAATTTATTTTCCTGGTGATGTGATCTGAGGAAAAAAAAAATTCAGTACCCATCAAGAACAGCGTGATCTTACAAAATTAACTGTTTGTTGTGACACTTCAAATAAAATCATTTTTTTGGCCAGAAAGTTTTGTATTGTGATTATTTTGTAAAACTAATTTAAATTGGCAACAGTAAATTAATTTTTTTCTGGTACTTTCATATTCTAAACATAAAGATCATCAATATAAGTCAAAATAAAACAAAGAAAGACATCAGAAATTGGTCACATTATTGGTCATGTGAAGAAATTAGTGGGGAAAATCATGAAAAAAATATGATATAATATTTTCCCCCATTTATTACCTAGAAATTAATGTTTTTGGAAAAGTTTTGTAAATAATTGCTATTAACCCAATGGAGACCATTTGATTTCACTATAACACATAATATTTCCATAGACCCCAACATGACTTAACTCATACATAGGCTCCAACTTTCCAGATATGGGTATGATGTTGGGTCGATATTTTTTTTATGGTTTTTAATATCACCAACAGTGGCCAAGTCCAGTTAAAAGTCACACTGAATTACTTACCTGCTATCAATAAAGCCTCAAAAACAATCACAGCATGACAGATTTGCCCATCACAATCAATTTTATTGTTCTATTCATGGCACACTCTTGTTTCTCAGGACGCGCTCGGTCCCCCGCGAGGAGAAGAACCTGAACGGGATCCTGAAGTCGCTGCCGTCCAAGTGGGTGGAGGCCAGCTATGAGGTGGATGGGCCCTACTACTACACCGTGCTCCACGCCCACCTCCTGCCCCGCGACAAGTGGCAGGAGAACCGCCTCACCCTCCTCAAGCAGCTGCTGGTTGCCGCCCAGACCCGGCACGTCAGTCCGTCCGGAGCCACCATGTAAGTCACGGACCTAATAGATACTGGCTTTAACCTTCATGCTCAGATCAATACAACACAATAAAATACATTGAATAGGGATTTACTCATCTTTAAAGGTACTGATAAACATTGTGGAAGCCCCATTATAAAAATTATGAAAGTTTCATATCTGACCTACATGATAGTGTTTGAATGGACAAATAAGCGTCATAGAACATTGATTTTGTTAGTTGTGATATCACTAGTAAAATATGTAAAGATGGAATATCAGAATATGAATTACAAACATACAATTACATACAAAAATTATATAACATAGCAGTCTGTACAGGAAATAGTAATGGTTACTCATTGACTTTCCCTCTTTAAAAGCATTTTAGGATTGTTTTGAACTGCATTTTTTTTTCACGGCTTTCTTTTCAGACCTTATTAGAGATCTTAATAGCATGAATTTGGATCACCAGTTCAGAATAACTGTCAGGAGGCTTTTCCCTTTGAAAAAAACACCTAAATGTGGAATGCTTATTTTAGCCGGTTACCATATTCCAGTGTATCTTTGCCTTTAACTCTAGCAATTTTTTATCATCCTTGCAGCATGTCCGACAAGCAGGTGAAGGACTACAAGGTGTACAAGGGCACGCTGGTGTTCTTTGGTCTGGTGGAGAGAATCTATTCCTGCGTCCTAAAGGAGATGACCCATCAGGCCGGTAGCACCTGGCCTGTCAACCTGGCTAACTTCATCAGGAACAATGACGAGATTCTACTCAAAGCCGGCGAGAAGGTGAGATACTGGTATCTTTATTTGTGACCTGGCGCAAAGAAACCAGTTATCTGTATAAAGTTACACATGCTTATAAAGCATGGAAAAAATACTGTTAAATGTGATGGGGGGGTGTGGTGTGTGTGTGTGTGTGTGTGTGTGTGTGTGTGTGTGTGTAGTACAGTCACAAAAATAGGAGTGGATAATGATGATAGTGATGATTATAAATATGTGGACACCCATGTCGATGATGATGAAAATGATGAACATGATGATGAAGATGGTGATGTTAGAGATAGTGATGATGATGATGATAGGGATGATGTCAATAAGGCCTAAAAAAAAATTGTATTGGAGTAACGGCTCGCTGAAAAATAGGGTAGGTAGGGCAGTGGTTTTTTTTGTTTTGTTTTTTTATGGGCCACTATCAGCACCCAATGCTTTCACTTTATGAACCCTATTTCTTACAATTGTTCATCAATGACATCATTCAAGCCAAAGTTGAGAAGGACACTGAAAAAAAAAATTTGGCCCAAGTGTGTCCTTTACCTAAACTGCGTAAGACGCCATGTTGAGGTAAACAGCTCGATCATCGCTAGCTACATGTAGTTAGCGCGCGCGGCTAGAGGCTCCATATAGAAGCACACGAAGTGCGTTGTACGCACGCATACGGCGGGAAATTCGCTGTTCTGTCCGTAACTCTTCCAGGTTTTCAATTCGATCGCAAAGTCAGCACGACATGCGATATCGATACTATCGATTGCAATACAAAGAAAGAAAAAAATAGAGTCTGGGATATTTTTAGGATTGGGCGGGTTACGCCAATACAACAATTTTTTTTTTAGGCCTAATGATAAAGATGATGAAAATGAAAATGATGATGAAAATAAAGATGGTGATGGCAATGATAGTGATGATGATGATGATGATGATAATGATGATGACAATGATGATGATGATAGTAATGATGGTGATATTGATGATGATGATGACAATGATAGTGATGGTGGGTGTTTATGGTAAGTGCGAATGTGGGATTAAATTTGACTTCTAATTTGATTTCCCCATAGCTCCTGGCCATGTATGAAGAGGATCTCCTGCCCTGTGAATCATTTGCCGAGTTCTGTGATGTAGACGGTGAGAATATCTTATGTGTTTGTCTATTTCATCGGCTTAGGACCAGAAGGGCTCTATAACTGTACAAAGTACACCCTATATGGCAATAGAACTCTTCTAGCTCTGTACCGATGATATATTTATTAATTTACTCTTAATCACTGAAAGATATTAAATCAACAGTTTAATTAAATGTATGTTATGAAAGATATGAAAGTATATATAAAAAAAATATGAAATGTTTCATACTTTTGATAAGCGTTTTCACAATTAACTTATTCATTCTGCAAACTTATGGCCTGTTCACTTTATTACTTTGAATGTTTCAAAATGAGCTGTTTTCAGTTTGACTGAATACAAGTGTAATATATAGCCCCACATAACATTGACCTTCAATACACAATGATGCAAAAAAAATACACTTCTGGTGACTACCATAAAATAATTTCATTGTTTTGTGACTTCTTCGTTGTGAGAATTTATCTCATTCAACAGCTTTAGATGAAATTAATCACCACATTCTCTTCATTCACCCCTTTGTTTTAAATATTTGATACTGTAGCAAAATATTTTGTCAATTTTTAGTTCACTCATGTCGTGTTTATTCTTCTTGCTTCAACTTTTAGGTCTTTTGGGCGATATACCAAATCCCGACCAGTTTCTAGCCGACACTCTCAAATCGGTTCCGTGAATGGCATCAATCTGTGGTACATTTCATGTGGTACATTTCGCGTGACACACCCACCCAGGCATGCTACTTGAAAGGATTATGTGCAACTGACGTTAGTGTAATAACGACTTACAGGCAAAGTACAATACTTGTAGCTCATGGTCCACTCTTTAGTCTGCAGTAACATCTTTTATCTTATTATCCTATTACCATATTAGAATCCTATTGTCACAAAATACAGTATACTGTAGTTATGTCATTCATGGTGTTGCTGGACACCCAATATTTACGTCAATCTTTCAAACTGATAACGATGTATTGTAGCAGACGGAAATTTGATATGTACATGTAGGTTGTGCAATTAAAAAAGTAACAAAATGACTTTGATTTTGAAAGTAATATTAAAAACCTTGCTTATGTATTAATCAGTAGTACAGTAATTGGAGTATAATACATGCATTGGGTTGATAATGTGATATTTTCTCTTTGCATGTAAACATAAATTAGTGTTAGTGTGCTTGAGATCTTTTTTTTTAACTTAGATTTTGCATCTTTTAGAAATATTTTAACTTAACTTTTTTTTTGGAAAAATCTCACTTTTTGAAGAAGTCAGAATATAGTTTTTGAACCAGTTGAAATATTTGCACATGCACAACATGCCATAATTAATTTTAACGATTAAAAATTCCTGGTATGCTGTTCTTGTATAACATAATCTGATACTCAAGAGGTATACTTTATAATACAATAATACAAATATTTGACTTCCGCTTGAAACACTGTATTATCTCCCGTACCAGTAATTTTCTTGTAACAAATATATATTGACTGAGAAAGGAGGGTATTATAATTGTTTTATTATACTCAGTCGTACATCATGCTAAGAAGATATATGTAATTATCATTTATTTAACATTGTGGTAGCAGTATACTCATGACATTGTTGAATTATATGTGTATACAAATGCATCATGGTTAATGTTAATTAGGATTTCGGTGATAAACACTGCTGTAGTTTAGGTTGCAATACAAATTTGGTAACACTATTGATAAGAGGACTAAAGTTTATAGTCATAAATATACCCATCTAGTCTATGAAATATGCTGACTGCACTATCTTGTAATATGTGTAATCACATAGTGCCATAGTACATGTATATGCTGTTATTGTTGTAAAGCTATAATTATTTTGGGTTCAAGCTAGTATTGATGCAGGGCTGTAGAATATATAGTAGACAAGCTTTTTTTTGTGCCTAAAGTAGATCCATTTATCTACAAATGACCTTGTGACAATCCATTGTCATATAGAATTAAGATCATTATATTATGTAATGGGATTGAAGGATTCTGATAAATAGTATGCTATCAATATGACAGGGCTCCACGCTAACTTTTTTTCAAACTTGCCCTTTGGGCAAGTAAAATTATCACTTTCAGATTTTTACTTGCCCGAAAATAAACAATTAAATCAAAAACATAAAAAAATTATTTCTCACTAATTTTCTTATTTTAATTCTGGAGGTTGCAAAAGGTGTGATTTATGAATTCAAAGAATCTTAGAATTGAATAAAAATAATGATGAAATTTAAAACTGAACACAAAATTTTAGACATATTTGTTCATTTGTGGTAAGATTTTTTTTATTTTGCTCATTTCATGATTAAGATTTCACTTGCCCAACTGGGCAAGTAAATTTTGACATTTTGAGTTTTTACTTGCCCAACATGAAATTTTAATTGCCCCGGGCAAGCGGGCAAGTGCTAGTGTCGAGCCCTGAATATGAGATAAACATTTGAAAATTATGACAGTAATATAAGTTTGATTTTACTATTTACACAGTTTGCAATCACCCTTTGATAAATACTCATAAAATTGAAAGGTACATACATTTATTTTTTTTTTTATGTTGTCATTGGTTTGTGAGAGAGTGGGGAAAATAAGCACTATCGTTTAATGTTCATGGATGTTTATCAATCCAAAATGAAAATTAAAAATTTAGGTATAATCTTAAAAATCTTCACACTTTTGTTAGAATTTCTATAGTAGAAAGATTGTACTTTTGACTCAAACTTTTGGACTTAGCTTGTTTTTCTTTTTGCTTTCTTGCTGCTTATGCCACTACTTTTGTTTGAAGGTGACACTAGATTGAAAAGAATCCACTCAAAGTGGTAATGTCCAAACATGCTAGGTACATTAAGAGTTATTATTTCAAAATTATATAACACCACACCATGAAGAAATATAATTGGCCAATGCCCATGTAGTAACTATGTGCTATCAAACATTTGTATCCTGTCAATACTCTAAGTAATGTCATGATGATTGTTATTATTGTTGACATAAAAAGCCATGAGCTACAAGTATTAAATTCATGTTCTATTTTCTTCGAATCGTGTAGTGTATCAGTGTAGTGTAACCGTATATATCTGCAAGTAGTAGTGTGTGTGTATGTATGGAATGCAACATACATGTACATGTATTTCACTTCAGAATGCGCTGACAGGGAGTAATGTATTTAATCTGATATAACAACATTTTGCGCTATCAAAAGTCAAATCATTTTTCTATATTATCATAGACATATCACAGGTTAAAACTTTACACTCATGTGCAACACTAAACATTTAGAAAATTGACCTATTCATTTTATCTTTGTCCATACGTCTTAGATATCATGTACCAGCAACAACAGTATAGCACTTGTAATCATTAATTGTATGCATTCATGTTATTAAAGTCATTTTATCAAGTTGCTATTACACACTAACATGTTACTGAAAAAAAGCATACTTATATAATATGCACCATTTATCAATGAAGTCATATGTATTTTCACAAGGCACTTTTAACAGATGAATCCATCAGAAATCAAATATGGGTGTATCTGGTTTGTAGAAATATGAATGTGAATAATTATAAGGTGCACAGTTATGAGACATACATTGTTGATGTATATCAATATCTAAGGGTATACTTTGAATCAGTCCTTTGTAATATATGTCCACAAAATAATTTTTTTTCAATTATAGCTTTAGAAATATGATATAATTTGTTGTACTACCATAAAAACTTGCAATATTATGTCCTTTTTCTTCGAGGTTAGTGTAATGGAGTCGAAGTCATTTAGGTTCCTTCAATATCGTGAATACAGTGAAAGCAGTTGTTACGCTGGGTTTGTGCAGTATTTTGGGGCATGGTGTCTGTTTATGTATCACAGTATACACTTTATTTTTAATAAGCCATTTCAAGGCATTTTGAAATATCAATTAATATTAGTCACAATAACAGCGCACCGACTATTGCTTCCGATAACCTACCCCACTCCACACAACACACACATACACCAAAAACATGCACTCATACCATCACACACAGCCAATACCCACCCCACCCCACCCCACCCTGGGGCTGTCCATATGGCACTATGAATGTTTTCCTACTGATGGTAGACATATTTGTGTTTTTTCCACAAAAATACTGCAAACCAGTGATGTGATGTGATGTGATATTAATGTAACTTTATCTCTAAGAAATATCTAGCAAACTGTTTTATGTACTGTAGTTTCTCTTTCTTTTTTCTAGATCTATATTAACATGTCGATTTCATTTTGGAGCATTAAATCATACTTTGCCTGTAATTCTCTGAAAGCCTGTCTCATTTTTGTGGTACTCCAGCTGTGTGTGTGTGAGAGAGAGAGTATACATTGTGTTTTCATGGCTTACTACAAAACAACATAAATGAATAAAGCAAAAATATCAGGAGGTCAAAGTGTTACCCTCATTTTATTAGTCTTTTGCACAATTATGAATGCAATATAATGCAATATACATGATTCAAACACAAAATTGAGCTATTACACTTGTTTAAACAATCATGCTCATTACAAACGATGACAGTGGAATGCAACAAAAATTTGAAAATAACATGCCTTCATCAAAACTATGCCATACTCGCTGAAACTAAATAAAATCATAAAACTTAAGGATGTATGACATCAATTTTATAACACCAGTAGCAAGAAATGAAAACAACATGGAATTGGTAAATGGTCTTCAAAGCCTGTAGAAGGTGGGTCCTATAAAAGGTCGATAAAGGCTTGATAAATGATATCAACATTTATGTTTGGTGAATCACTCCAATCCAACCAGTCAAAGAAAAAATCAGCAATTATGTACCAAAGAGCTGGTTGTGATTTTTAATATTTCTGTGGTTATACATTCTATGGATTTCTCATCAAAAGATAAGGCAAGTAAATTACAATTAGCAATCAACACAGTATTATAGTATATAGCTTTTGGTAAACAAAACTTTTGAAGGCATTTTCGTATTATGTACATGTATATATTCCTCAAAGTCGTAGCGCAAAGTGAAACCTCTTATTTTCCTTCTTTTTTTTTGACATTAGTTTTGTTGCCTTGATAAAGGAAATAAGTATTTAATATAGAGTCGTAATAATTGGGGTATCAGAAAATTCAGTTCATCATACATGTTACAAGGTACACATTTTATATGTACACACGAATCAACATCAAACTATTAAAGATTGTGTTTGAGATTTGCAAGTCCATTACTTCCCTTCATTATCAATACCAAACGGTAGTTTAGTACTTACAAATGGTGTGTTAAAAGTTTGAGATCCATACATCATGAATTTGTTGTTTTATGAAAAAAACAAATAACCATATGTTACCAGAATATTGTTCTTTCCACGAGTTTAAATTTTGCTCAAATGGCGAATTTCGGTGATGTGTACGTTCGCATGACCAGCGGAGTACACTGATTGGTTAAACGGCTAAACTCCACGCGACCTTCAGCAAACGGCTGATCGGACAATTTTGGAACGGCCCGTGCACGTTTAAGTCACTGTAAATTTTGAAGTTTAAATGTCCAGATTTTTACCAAAACTATGTATTCTACCCAAAGGTTCTATAACAGGTGTTTATTTATACTTATCTTCACATTGTGAACGATTTGAATGAGCTGATTTCATTCATTTTGCCGTTTTCTGACGTGCAAATCCTGTACTCTGTCTTTAAGGTGTATAATTATGCAAGTCGCATCAATTCAGTTTAACCTGCAAAGTAATAATTTCTAGTTTAACTTAACCCTTCCAGAGCCACAATTAGAATATCACATACAATGACAACTGAGTTTTGTTACAATGGTAATGAGACGATTATCATGTGATGTACATATAATACGGTACAGTGGTATGCTCGTTTGTCAGATCAACAGAAATTCCTTGTACTTATTGATTCTCAGTAAAGAAATTCTTGCATCATATCAGTTCATTCATTTCCAGATGTGACATACACACATATGTATATTTTTGTACCTGCATGGGTGTGTAAATGGGGTAGGTGTGGTAAATTGTGTGTGCAAGGGGGGTGGGGTGATTAGGGTTATTGGCATGCTTCCTTTCAACAATCCTACATTTTTCTCGAGTGTAAATGTCTAAAGTTCACACAAAATACCATATTTTTTCCTGACAAAGAGCATATTGTGTTTGAAAGAAAACCACTCTTATTTATACAGTAATTATAGCCCATCAATCAAAATACCGAGTACTGAAATTAAAAAGTAAACATTTGTGCACAAATTCACTTAAAACTAAAAACACTATTGAACTAAGCATAGAATTACTATGGACTATTTTCTGTACAGGCTATTCCTCTTTTGTTCCCAGCCTCAGGAGACATGGGAGCGTTTCATTAAGAGATTTGTCTGTGATTTTCACTGACAGCTGTAATAAGCTACTAAAATCCTTGCATCTGACTGGCTGAGAGCAAATTTGTTTGAAATATCACCGACAAATGAAACGCTCCCCAGGTATTGAAAATCAAAATCTGAGACATATAAAAGCAAGACATGGATGAAGTATTTGTGTGTGCTCTAGGGACATCATTATGACACAGCACAAAATCCCTATATGCACTATACTGACAGTGATAATTAGTATTTTTGCTTCTCGACACTGAAACTTACTGCTTTATGAGCCACTGTGAAAAAACTATCATGGGCAGCTCAACTTTTCACAGCAGCTCATAAAGCACCTAGTATTTATCTAGAGTCGAGAAGCAAAAATATTAACCATTAATTTTGGACAACGTGCAAAAATAATTTATTTACACTATACTGACGTGGTTTATTATAATGAATTACATTTGAACATTATGAATATCTCAAATTCATTTGTTAGAATCAGAAAAGTGTCAAAATTGACATTAAAAAAGGGTATGGTTTTCACTACATGTATTTTCCCCCAAATATAACTCTGATTGAAACTAACAGATAGATTTTCTTGCATCACTTGTCATGCTTACTCATTACGAAAAAATGATCACCTTTGAATTACAAAAGTGTCAAAAATTGGCATAAAAGAAGGGTGTGATTTCCAACATTTTTTTCCAAAAATATAACTTTGATTGAAGCTGGCAGACAGATTTTCTCAAAACATGTTTTCACTTGTGATGGACACTCATCTGGAAAAAAAATCCCCTTGTTTAACTGAGAAACCTGGAAATATTCCCAATAAGTTATCAAATATCAAAACTCATCTTTAGCTCTTGCAATGAAGTGGGTGGCCTTCAATAGCGGTAAACTTGTTTGAATTCATGTTTGCTACTTGGGACTCCAGTTGTTAAACCTCCTTGATAAACAGGGATGGAGTCAAAGCTGGCCTTGAGGCCAGATGTTGCCAGCCTTGGTCTTGGCCTCAGACTGAGTCATGTGTACAAAGTCTATAGGAACAATATTTTTCCAGCGGCCTCGTGACTCGGAATGGTCGGCCTCGACTCCATCCCTGTTGATAAAACTAGTATTTCTCCTCATTATCCCATTGGCAATCACCAGCAAATATTTATTTAATTGAAACAGAAAATGTTGGTCTGTCCTACCCATACCCCTCCCCTGCCTGTCACCCTCCCCCACCAACCTTATCAACCCCCCCCCCCCACCCGAGATCTATTTCCCATTACCACGCTTGGAGTAGCAAAGAGTGAGCAATAGTGGCTTGACCAACAAGTGGCACCCTCTGCACAGGGCTTGAATCCTAGTCCTTACGGTGTACTTGATAATATGCACAAATCACTGACCACACTACCATCTGTAATTTCTAAAAAATTATTCACAAAACGGTACAAATACAAACAAATAAAGGCAAAATACTGAGTACTTCCACAACAAAATTAACTAGTATGTACTTTTGATTGTTTTAAACAGAAAATTACACAATAATCCTCACATGCAGTTACTTACACATTATTTTCAGATGATTGGATAACATACAAA
The DNA here is from genome assembly GCA_001188425.1 of Eucidaris tribuloides. Lineage (NCBI taxonomy): Eukaryota > Metazoa > Echinodermata > Echinoidea > Cidaroida > Cidaridae > Eucidaris > Eucidaris tribuloides. The sequence goes on along the minus strand of JZLH01S0242632.1, from coordinate 9,296 downwards.
CTCTGTTTGACAATGACAATCACACCTGTTTCAATTCATTCATCAATTTTGTCAAAATAATAAACCTTGAGCAATTTCCTGAAAGAGTGGGATATACATTACACATTCGTAAAAAAAAGTATAAATATGCACTAATTCAAACAACCTGCAGTATCAGATTATCCACATGAATAAACAATACATGCAATTCAAATGATCACATTTTACTACATCTACATGTAAATGTAATTTACACATGCTCTTTAATACAGCTTAATACAGCAAATATTTGATGTTTTCGACAATTATTTGTTGAAACAGACCAATGAGTGTTTTTAAATTATGTTTGGCCCAATTCATTTGCTTTTTTTCTAAATTAGAAAATCAAAGATTGGTATGTACATGAAAATGTTGGCAAATTTGTATGTAGGTTCAAGCAACATTAATAACAAAAAAAATCAGGCCCATGATTAAAATTTTCATCACTTCTCGCTATCGACAATAGGATGTTTGGCAATAGAGGGCGCTATTACCCAATGAGTACGTCACTGTGTGCATGCGCAGACTGCATAGTGGTTCAACCGGTGTGACCAAGGAGTTACTGTAGCGTACTTGCATAGTAACTCTTTGGTGTGACCAACTTATTGTAGCCTCTATAGACATTATATCGGGACGCCTGCAAATTCCATGATTTTACTAAATAAGACCAGCGGGTCACAAATTTGCTTCATGATTTCATGTGACCTTTAAGGGTAGCATAAGAACTTGTTGGATGTATACACCACAAATTTTAAACATTTTACAAGATTTTCAATTCTCAAACCTGAAGTTTGTTGGTCCCAAGTTCTGTTGGACAAGCACGCTCTCTACTGCCACACATCCTATTGTCAATAGCGAGAATTAATCAAGTACGGCAAGAGGATATTTCATTCTTACTACTGAAAGAAAAACAATATTGTTGACTAACTGCTCACTCGAAATGGATTACATAAAAATTAATCAAATTTCTGAAAAATCTACGACCTAAGAAAATAGAAGTTATAATAGCATTCTTGGAGTAGCCTGGAATCTGTGAAAAAGTTCAAACGTGAAGTCCATACTCCAAGACCAGGACCAATAATACCATTTTATGATGCAGTTCTGATTTTACTTCCCAGACCAAGACTTACAACTCAGATCTGAGGCTTCTACTTCAGGAATGATCTGACATTTTCTCCGGCATCACCTGCTCCGGTGACACTATCTCAGAAGACAAAGATTTAGGGTAAAGACCAAACTTTTCCGTTTTACAAATGTCAAATTCCATTCTTCTCCGTTTTACAAAAGTCAAATTCCTTTTTCTCCGTGTTGTAATTTTGCAATTTCCGACTTAAATTTCTGTTGGAAAAATCACTAATAACGTCAAACTTACTAGATCCATGGGGGTTTTGATTTGGGTTTGGGGACGTATTTACAGGTAAATCATGATTCCTTTGGTGTTATTAGGCATCTTTTTGGTAAATTAGTTTAGTTTTATTAAATAAATATTTGCTAATTTTACTTAGCGGGAATTTTTAGGCAAGATTTGTTTTTTTTCACTTTTGTTCAAAATGCTGTTTTCTGCATTATACCTCAAATTCCGTGATTTCCGCAGAAATCCACAACACCGAAAACTTCGGTTTTTAAGTTAGGGATAGGGTTAATGTTTGGGCTAAGGTTAGGGTTGAAGTCAAGGTAAGTGCATGAAATAATCGTCGGAGCAAATGTTGGACATTCACTTCAGGAGTTTCTGAAATTTGGACAACACTGAATCATACATCTTGCTAAATCATACTGGCAAAACTTTACCTATAGGTAACTACGTACACTACCTTCTTTATTCGTACATGGCTATAAGATACATGAGTCCGACTCCGGCTAATAATCCTAATATCTCGAAAATACTCTGCTTCATTTTGGTGTCCTCCAGGAGTTCAGGGATGACAGACACGGTGGCGATGTAGATGAATCCTCCGGCCGTGATTGGCAGGATCCAGACTGTGGCGGCGCCACCACTTCCCTCCGCTAAGAGCGCACACACGCATCCAGCCAGTGCACCTACGGCTGTCACCAGCTGTAGAGACATGGCCTGTGGGAGAGGGGAGAAAAATACGTAGTTCCTGAATGAAAACATGTTGAAGTGTATGATTGAATTTCATGTTTAAAATCATTGTGTGCCTACGCAAAGGCTGCTATCTGTATGTCGTGTGTCTTTGCAAAGGCCGCTAATATCATACAAAATGAATAGTTAACAGCCTTTGTATAGGCACACAACGAAACATAAGTGCTTGTTAGTTGGCAGATTCCAGGTATTTCACATTTGAGAAAAATTTCTCCTTTAAATATTACTGAAATTATCACTCTCGGTGATATCTTCACAGAAGCATTTATCGGGTGGGGGGGCACTGGGCAGTTGCCCCACCAATGAAATATTGGGGGGCAAACAATCCAAACATATTGTTTTCTCCCTTCTCCTCTTCAATAATTATGACAACTGGAAAAATTCATAAAACGTAGTGCAAGAATATGATATGTTTAAAAAGCAGTGCAAAGCACTACAAAACTATCAAATTCAACATAAGAATATTACTAAACATACTTATTTTTTTTGGGGGGGGGGGCCTGTACTGCACACACAATTTTACATTGCAATTTTGCGTGCAGAGTGTGCTGAAAATGTAATTTTCCTTATTTTTGCCCCCTCCCCAATCTGAAACATTGTATGACACCCCTGCATGTTCAGTGTATTTGACTTTTTGTAATCGTACAAGAAACTGTACAATTTGTCAAAAAAGGCATCAGAAATAAAAATCTTTACTGGGTGTTCACATTTACTTGAATAAAAACATCAATGACACTGTTTATTTCAACTATTACTTAGTAATTTACATATGCTGAAAGTTCTTCAAAACAGCAACAATGTAGAATCTGATATTAACATTTTCACACTGAAAAAATATCATCTTCTGAGATAAATTTAAAGCAAATGAAATAGGGTAAAACCTGCCTTAGTGGCCACAGGCCACATCTCTTAAACAGCCAACTTGCCTAAATGTAGGGTTGGCATGTTTTCCAGTCAGGGCAGAAAATAACATTTTATTTTTCGGGGCTACTTTCAAGCCCGATTTAGTGATTCTAATATATTATACATTGAACTCTATGAGGAAAATTGAGGGCTATTTTGTTATTTTAGGGGGCTATTTTGTTAATTTTGGGGGCTAAATCACCTTCAGCCTCAGCATATTTCCTATGCTGTTTCCAGTCAGAATCTTATTTCCCACCCAATCATCTGATAAATTTTTCCCATTGACTTTGTAAATGAGGAGGCAATTCTATAATGGACGGAGTCTGGGAAATATGACAAAAAGTGGGAAATAAGCCAACCTTGGGAAAATGGCCCCTTAAATTGATTCCCCAGAAGACAATTTCTGAGTTTATAAAAATTGTCTATAGTCACCACATGATTATAAAGGCCACAGTTTTTTAGTTCCCTTGGGCGGCCACTAAAGACAGGTTTCACTGTATTGTTTTATTTACTTTTCTCTTGCTGCAACCGGACTGGACCAGAATGGCAAAGTCTCCTATTTCATGCGGCACTTCGTGAAGTAGGATAGTGATGGTGGTTATGATGCCCACATTACGGCCAGCCAAGAAGGAAGCCCCTATGGCCAGGCCGTCAGTGAAATTATGGGTGCAGTCCGCAACCAGATTCAGATATGCCGACACCTTGATTTCTGGTTCCTCTGTCAAACAAACAACAAACGAAAGTGATATCAAATTTGGTAATTTTCAAAGAAAGAGCATCTCTTCATAAAGCAAAGTGTGATGCTGTGTATACATTTACATGATGATGTTAAGGCAGGGAGGGGTAAAGGATTTTCATTATACTTTTTGGCAACCTACATGTAGAACCGAGACAGGATTCAAGATATCGAGAAAGGCAATGCAATCCACAGAGATGGTCGCTAGATGGGAACTGGACTCTGCTTTAAGACACAATTCAATAATGATCACGGTTAAAAAAGTGTGAGCTTCATAATTCTCCATGCTGTCAGTGTCTTTGAAAAGGTCTAACAAAGAAGCCCTGAAAAAATTGCACTTCAAAATTATTTAGTGCTTTAAAAGGTGAAAATCTATGAGTACTCAGTTTGACCGGATTCACCTTGTCCATTTCCTCCCATATTGTACTGTGTTATACATTTAGACTACTTTATACTCCACCTGAATATAAAGTTACATGTGATGTTTATCCATCCATACCTTGCCAATGGTAGCATAACTTTCTGATCTTTTGTATTCTAGGATGTTTATTTGTCCATTTAAGCACTACTTTGTAGTTCAGATATCAAAGTTTGACATTTTTGTTAAAGGCAAGGTTCACACTGACATCAAGTTGGATTTAATAAAAGCAGAACGATGAGAGAAACATATTGATGAAAGTTTGGCGAAAATCCACAAAAGAATAACAGAGTTATGAGGTTTCAAAGTTTAAATTTGTGATGTCACATGCTAGCAGCTCCCCATATGTCATGTAATATAAATTCCATAAATTGCCATTTCTTAATGGTTCATAATTGAATGGGGTTTTTTTTCACAGAGGCATGTGTGAAATAATGTTTCTGATAATATATTGAATGCACAAGTAAAATGATTTTCAAAATTCTGAGAAAAGAGGACTTTTATGGAATTTATATGACATGACATATGAGGAGCTGCTCGCATGTGACATCACAAATTCAAAACTTTGAAACATCATAGCTCTGTTATTCTTTGGTGGATTTTCGCTAAACTTTCATCAATAAGTTTCTCTCATCGTTCTGCTTTTAAAACCAACTTTATGTCAGGGTGAACCTTGCCTTTAAATTAAAGCAGAAAGCTCTACAGTGTTACATGTCTTCAACAGCCTCAGCTATAGCTAGCACTCACCTTCTTCTTGAGCAACTGCATTCTTGCCATCTTTCTTGTCTCCGCCTTTCCTTCTTCTCACTCCAGACGAATCATTTTTGGCCTTATCTTTAGACTCAGAAGAATTTTTGGCATCCTCCACCTTTTCCTTTTTGGCGTGACTGTGGCCATGTGAGTGAGCACCATCACCTTTGACGAGACGAACGAACTTCTCCACCACCAAGAATAGGATGATGCCCGTCAATACCCATAGACCTGCCAGTTGCAAGGGGAACAAAATAACACAATTTTAAATATGCACAAATCATAATAACATAGAACTGCTCAAGGAATATCTCGCCACATTCAAGCATATTGTTTTATATACTACTAGTCTACTACAGCTTCCCATATTGAGTGAACTTAAAGGATTGTATAACAATGTTCCCAGTTTTAAAAATCTGAGTTGCACGATTCCCCATGCTACCAGTGTCTCTGATAACTAAGGTCTAAATATGAAGCCCTGAAAAAATAGCAGTTCAATGTTTATGATCAGTATGTGCTTTTGAAAAGTGAAAAACTTTGAGTAATCATTCTAGTTTTCCCCTACTGTGTTGCTCAATTTTCATCAGCTGACAATAATTCATGTGTTGGTTTCATCTTCACTACAGGTACATATTTTGCTAGTGATAGCATTACTGTCTAAAGTTTTGTGTTCTATGGTGTTTATTTGTCCAATGAAACACTGTCAGATTGTCAGAGAGCAAAGTTTGACAATTTTTTAAATGGGGCTTCTACAATGTTATAGTGTCTTTAATTCCCATAGGTATGTACGGAAGGAATAAACCACAATTACCACAGCATCAAAAATAGTGGTGGGGTTTCAGAATTAAATTACGCAAAAAATGTTTAATGCACATAACCCAGGCTTCAGATTGTGTTTAATAACAAATTTCATGAATTGGCTAAAACAAGCACAAGCACATAGATTTTACCACCTCTTGATGTTAAAGTAAACAAAACAAGATCTTGTTTTTCAGATACCATTCCAAGGACTAGACTCTTGTGCATGCTTCTAATTTCACTATCAATTCAGAATTTATTAGTAGAGTTAAATATTTATATTTTTCACTGTACAGCATACATAATGTATCAATATCATTGACATTGCACAAAACTTTACCTGGTATTTTGTAAAAATATATCCACTATTAAAATTAAGTAATCAATATTGTTGTGCATAACACATAATTACTTAGGTGACCCCCCCCCCCCAAAAAAAGGATGAATTATAATTAAATAATAATAAAATCAAAACAAAAATGGGGGGAATGTATTCAAAGCAAATGATAAAATAAATTGAATAATGACAGTGCAGTGTGTCTACTTTTGGTTATTACCACTAAATACTTTATACATGTAACATGCAGTACTGCTTTATTAGGTACAAAATTTATTTAATTACCTACCTTCCATTCGATCATGTGTTAAATCTAATTATGACTCTATGACAGTGTTAAATGTAACAATTTATGCAATTGATTTTAATGTTTGTAGTTTTCTAATTCTGTGTGTAAATAAATGTAATTCAATTAAATTCAAATTGTAGTTGTGAGAAATAGTACCAAACATAATCATGACATAACGTTAGATCTAAATTATAATTATCATGACACCGTTAGACTAAATACTGTCTGTACTCACCAACCATCATTGGTCCAGAGTGATCGTGGTCGTGCCCGACGTGGGAATGGCCTGCTGCTGCCGCTTCGTGTGAGTGGTCGTGTTCATGATCATGATGATCGTGCGAGTGTTCGTGCTCGTGGTCATGTTCGTGATGATGGTGTTCGTGATCGTGATGAACATGTTCGTGGTGTTCGTGAGCATGCTCGTGATCGCCGTGGCTGTGGGGCGACACCGCGTGAGGGATCAGATGCAGAAACGCGTCACCCAGCAGGCCGCCCGACGCGAAACTCAGCAGCACTTTCAACAGCGCTTCCTGCCCCCTGCGTCCCCGGTCCAGCGGTATGATAAAGAGGATCACGAACGGTGCGGCCGATATCAATATTGTGGCCCCGATTGCTTCGGCCCAAACAGATCCCTCTTTTATTTCGATATCGGGGTGTTGCCACGCTTTCGTGTCCGTGATCATGGCTTGTTTCCTGAGCGTAAACATCTTTATACAGGCATATACCAAGCAAAAACAAGCAGACGACAGGAAAACGCATTTTCCGTAAGGAGGCAGCCATTTTGACATTCAGCTACGTGGCCTAGCTATAGCTATTTGACCCGGAATCGAACCTTTTCTTTTGTTAGGCGAACGCGTGTCTTTAGTGGTTGGTCATCAATTCGTTATTTAGTTTTTAAAATTCCTATTTCCTAAACATTATGCCACAATGCCTGAAACTTTGGTAAAACTTAACTAGAAGTTTGATTACATCAATTTAAATTAATTTACGAAACTGACTGGGTTATCGCATATTGGTTGTCGGGAATGAGTTCGCGTCCACCAACAGCATTTCAAAATAAGGACACGTCGCTTCTTTTACTCGAATGACCAGTAGGGGAAAATGAGCGTGTGCGGGGTGTTCAGGGTTTCATGACCATTATTGCAATTTTTGCTTTCATATAGCGCCTACCCACACCCAATTCCGTGCTCTTTTGTTGTGTGCATGTCTGAGTATTGTCACAATGGTCCCGGGTCTTTCCAAGGGCGTTGGGGGAGGCGCTTGCCGATAATCCGGGGAAAATCCAGTCGAAAAGTTAGGTCGAAGTTTCGGGGGGGGGGGTTACCTCACCCCCCCCCCCGACAAAAGAAACCAATATTATGCTTTTCTCCCCAAAGGTCCCCTTATTCTCGGCCAACTGAAAGCCAGTTGCAAAACAGTCAAACCATTTCACAATTTTCTTTAACATGTTTATGCGCCGCTTCTGTTCTTTGGCCTGGATGCAACTACACAACAAAAAAGCGCCCTGTTTCAAAATTACCATAAAAAATTTTTAAAGAAACGGTTTTGAGCAAAATAATTTGCGAGAGGGTGTTCCTGCCACTGATTGACTAACTTCTGTGTAAAATGTGATTTATCCGTCAAGTTATGCAATGAGCTGAGCACATATTAGCCTAAAGGCAAAAAATGTCACTTTTTGAAAAGTCACAAGGTCATTTTGAGTATTTTTATGCAAAGGATTTTGAACAAAACTGTTTCTGATGAAATGATTAAGCGCCTATTTATGTTAATCGGCCTATCGTTTGACCCCCTGACACCTCTTTTGGCACTTTCGCATTATTTTTAACCATTCAGTAGCAGCTCAATTTAAGAAAATTCCTCCTGCCTTAATTTGAAGTTGTAAAATCCATTAAGCTCATTGAAAAAAATTGAAATCCGATATTTTCCAGCAAAATGTATTGTTTACATTGCTTGTACGAATCATAAGAGAGCTGCAAACCATGTCATGGTTCAGCTGAGCACACTTTATAAATAAAGCAAAAAATACCATTATTTACCATTATTTGGCATAAGCAGATGAACTCCTGTGACTTTTGAAACGTGGCATTTTTGCCTATAATACCAATGCCTCACTCATTGCATGGCCTGACGATCAATCTGTATTTTCACACAGAGCGGTTGAGTCAATGAGTGTAGAAATGCTTTCCTGCCAAATTATTTTGCTAAAACTTATTTCGTTAAAAAATTATGAGTAGTTTGAAAAGGGGTAGTTACTTTTTTTGTTGTGTTTATATCAGCCTTCTGTCGGAAAAAAGTTTAAAAACGGAAATTGTCATCAAGATGCGTGATGTATTGCGACAGGCCGGTGATGCAAAGGGACTCTACCCTTTTTGCAGGTGTGTCGATCTGTTTCAGGAATGGGGAGGGGTATAGTAGGATATTCATCTGATTTTATGCGCGCCCATGATGTTGGGTTAATCCATGCCTTATTTATGCATCCCTAATGCACTACTAGTAAATTGCGAGTAAGTGCGACAGTATAGTCGGGGTTAAGCTTGGAACACGTGACAATGGCCTCAATCAATTCAAGAAATAAAATCTGGTAATATACTGCCCAGCTGTCCACTTACCCCGACGCCATTAATTTTGCTTTCGTTTCATACCAAAACTCGGGTTACCTCAATGAGCATTGCGATTGCCAGATCTGTCAAAGTTGATACAATCCATAAGAAGGAGCGCCAAAGTTAATTGAATAATACTAATTGAGCGGCTAAAATGCTAATCTACTAATTTATTTCTTGGAATCACAGAAAAAGATTGAAAATGTGTTTGGTTATCACGAATTAAAATGAATTGAAAAAATGCCCTGAGTAAATACGCGACAAATTCAAAGGAAATTCTGCAAATTAACATGCCAAAATGACGCTAATTAATCACTTTGGCGCTGCTTCCATATCTCTCTCTTGT